>JAAGNO010021095.1:0-31317 GCA_033439905.1 Ceryle rudis | reverse complement strand
CAACTTTAAATATCAAATATTCTATTTGGCTTGCTATGAAAAAAATGAGTATTTGTTTAGACCTGATTTAGAATTCACTTTTGGCAACAACTCAGAACACCATTTTGTTTGTTTTAAAGGAAAAGCAGAATTATTCACAAGACAATATGTATTTAACATTATTTTCCCTCTTTATTCACTTAACATGTAAGATCTTGCAGGTTTCATATTATACTTATTCCTTATTATTCTATTTCAGACCTCTGGGACTAAAGCTGCACAGCTACAGATGTCAAAAATGTCAAAATCATTAAGCACTTTACTACATCAGAAATGCTTTTAGGCAATGCATGGTGTTACTTTCCCAAATCATTATACAATGTCTTCTTCAGAAGCCTAGAAACATTAAACCAATAGAAATTAAACTGTAATAAACACACTTGTCTTTCTATTACTGCTTCTTATAAGACTAGACAGGGACTCACCACAGCTGTGAAGAGTAGTCTACTGGTTTAGGAACCTGGGACATGAAAAGATACAAGAGAAGGAGGATCAAGATTATTTTTTTTATCAACAACACCAATTCGATAGCATTGATCTAATTGTCAATATCCAGATAAAACAAGTTAAAAGAAACAGATGATCTAATTAGACTGCAAGTCTATTTTCTTTCGAAGTAAGTTATAATAAAGGGCAAATATTCCATACCATCCTGAAAGTAGTGCAGAATATTTTAATTTTTTGCTGCTGTGACACATATATATATATTTTACTTAATAGAACAGTTAGAAATTTTTTTTCTGACAATGCCTACATTCAAATTTCATACATAAAATAGGCCAATACTACATGTTGTGGAAAAGTATCATTAAAATGTACAACAAATTTACAATAACATGCATAAAATACACATCAGGTTTTCTGAATTTTATGGCTTTATAAAGGCTATCTACTAGGAAATACAATATATAATCTGCCAAGAGTTGAGGATAATTCATAGATTGCATTGTATGACATCATTCATACTTTTCTATTTAACTTAGCTCTTGTACAGGATTTTAATATAAGCATGGAATTTGATTCTCAAATTCTCTTTAAGAAATTAAGCAAACTACAATCAGTTTGAAAAATGGATGTTACATGTATATATAAACATATGCATATATAATGTTTATACATGTACAAGGTGCACAGTACTGCAGTCATCACGAAAAGCAGCATTTCATCTTGAGCATCTCCCACTGGTGTATGCTACTTCAGTATTATTCTACTCTTTTAAAGCTACATGTAAAACTTGCAAAGTGCTGAAAAGCTGATTTTAGTGGAAGCTTAGTATACATCTTGAAGACTTATAACCTAATGTCATACATTCTTAGATAAGCAAATGAATTTTTTTCTTCCAGTAAAACCAAAGAATATTTTATTATTTTCTGGAATCTAATAGAGAAAAAATTGCACTAACATTATTCTAACACTTTTTCATTTATGATATATGGAATGTTTTCAAACAGAGACTTCCAAACATGTCAACACAGGTAGATATTATTATACAGGCCTATAAACTTAAATTCATTGAAATGCAAATCAAAACTCCCAAGTGATTATTGAACCAGGATATTGTAAACAAGATGACAGCAGACAGTCTGACTTCAGGTAATGTACAGAGGAACATGATATTTATAACCACTTTTTCTGGTAACATTATCTTGGAACATCCTCCAAACAACACAGTTACTGGAATGCAAAAATACTAAAGTATTGAAACAAGCAAGAATTGTTACCATTTCACCATTTTAAGGCTTTTACCTTCATGCTAAGAAGGCTCAGACTAGGGTTCTATAATGCATGTACTCCAAATGTTTCACTTAAAACACTTGCTAAATATATTTGTAGTTAACTTCAGAAGACATTTTGTTGGGAATTTTTCAAAAAAAGCTTAGATTATTAAATCAGTATCCCTCCTAACCTCTCTTTCTTCATAGAAAGAAACAAAACTGCTCAGGTTTTTGTGATATTTTTCGCTAACTACATTTACTTAAGATTTCCATCCCTGCACTGCTAATATTCCTTTCCATGAACCAAAATTTGCAGAGTTCACAAAGTTCTGATTACTGTCTTTGACATAATTATCACTCAAACTAAATACATAACTACTTACTTGAACATCTCTCAATCCCAAGTTTTCATGATAAAATTCTGAATTTTACAGGACAGCCCAAACCTCACATTTTTTTCTAAATAACAAAGGAGACACTAGTATGAAACAATTAAGTTCTCTGCAATAAAACCAGGGTCACATGTTCAGCTTGCACAACAGTAAATCTATCCAGGTGTTGCAAGTTATTATTCAAGTCAGCAAAGGGCTCTCCAACAGTAGCATTTGTAATGCTGGTGGTACACAAACCCCTCTGAGATGTAGGGGGTCTAATACAGCCAAGTACTACCCCCGGCAGCAGCAGTGGCTCTTTATATCCCTATATCTACTAATGGTGTTACTCGGGCACCTCTGCTTCTAATGGTAAGACTTGAAGAAAAGTTAACAAATAATGAATATGCTGACAAAGAATTCCTGAGAGAAATGGTTTAGTGAAGTGATCAAATAGAGACATTTCAAGGCCAGCTAGGCACTTACAGGGTCTGTGAAATATCTGTGAGATATTTCAATAATATATTTCATCTACAGAAGAATTGCACCATTAATGATGATTTGTGCTATCCCCATAGGACTAATTAAATAACATACGTTCTGTCAGCAGCTGGTAAGAAAGAATAGTAAAAAAAAAAAAAAAATCTTAATTTGTCAAATAGTCCTACTATGTTGGAAAGGAAATAAAAATTCAAAGATGGTTTAAGTCCATCCTCCAGAGCAATTAAACAATAGATGAGTAGTCCTTTTCATTAATTTGAATGGACAGATATATAACGAGTGTTGTTCATTGTTATGAATCAGAGTAAAATCAAATATTATTCCTGAAGCCCTTGGCTCATGCTGTGCTATGTATCTAATGCCTCTATAGAAATGAGAAAAAAGGAGAAAAGCTAGAAAGAACCAGATTTTATTCATACAGTGCTGAAAATGTCTGCTGACATATACTACTTATTGCAAAGATGAAAAAAAATTTTATAGGTACATCTGTGACAAGTCTGGTATACAGATATTCCAGAGCTCAGCAGTTTTTCATTCAATATTAATTCCTAAAGTCTTTTGATGTATGTATTTTATGCTGGTTTTGGGCATTTTTATATCAGCTGGCTGTAAAGACTGTTAAACTTAATAATAACAGTAAAAGTTATAGCATGTTTAAAACCTGATTGATGTTTCAGTATCTTTAACTGCATCATTTATCATAGTAAGATGTTTATATTTCATCTTCCAAGCTAACACTGGTGATGCATCAATTTATCTTTTTGTTCTGATCACAACACAGGTTGGTAACATTTAATGAATAATATTTATTTATTCTGTAAAACTGTATTCTTTTCAATACTTTTCTAAATAGTATATTTTAAGTTTATCGGAAAGCTTTATCACTTGAAAGCAATCTTCACAACACTCCAGTACTTTTTTCCTATCTTAGGATATCATGCTTCATCTGCTTTAAAGTATAGTGGTGGCTCTATAGAGTATAGTGGAGGTTCTATAGGGTATAGTGGTGGTTGCTACAGTTGCTGTCGATGAAGACTGAAGACTAAGACTGAGTGGGTGCCTCCAAGAACACAACAAATACATAGCAGATAGTGCCTGTGTCCAGGACAGTGACAACATGGGATGGGAAATCCAAAACTTTTACAATAAGCAAGGAATGGAGGAAAGAAAGCTAATTACAGACCAGTCCTCTCACCCAATCTAACAGAGCCTGTACCTCTGCGGATCATTCTTCAAACAAAATTATGAAAATGTAGGATACTAAAGATGTCTCAAGATACACTAGTGTATTTATACTCTTTAGGATGACATGTATATTTTAGAAACTAAGCCTTAAAGGCCTATCAAAATGCAGCAACTAACAGCTGATTCCACCTACTTACAAACCATTAAGTGGTACATCTTGATTGCTTCAATGAAAGCAGTTCTATTAATAAGTCAGATTGTTGTGAATCAACTTAAAAGAGGTAAAAACTGTCTTAAAGCAGTGTAAGGAGTATGATTCATCACTGGGTTTATGGGTTTACATCACTGGCTTTATGGGTTTACCTCAGTTAATCTCAACAAAGGGACATATAGTGACCTGATGCACAGTGTTATAGAGGGCAGAGAATCAATGAGAAAGTGTACAGTATCCCATCATCACATCTGGATGTAAAATTCATGAGTACACATTATAATTTTTCCTATTGCTGTCGTGAGCTCTTCTAGATCGAGAACATCCATGTGTGAAATAAAGGCAGGTAAGAACCTATAGAGAGGGGACAATTTAACAAGCAGTCTGAATTCAAAGTTTATTCAAAGTTCTATATTAGTTTTATGCATTTTTAAACTAACTATGGTGTAATCCCTCTCTCTAACCCAAAGTGACTGGGGAACAGATTAGAACCACAGCAGTCTCACCTTACTGCTGGATAAGGAAGAAAGTGCACTTTCACAGAAAATGTTTCTGTTCTATACTCTGGAAACTCTTCAGACAGTTCAATTTATTAATCTTCCCAAAAGTTAAGTCTTTTTCTCAAATATGTTTCCTTGACATGTCCTATTTCAATTCAATAACCAAAAGTATTAGAATGTTATATTTTAAATAATACTGAATATACCAAGAAAACACAAAGAAACTAGAAACAATATGATTTTTGTAAGGTAAAATTAATAGAGCAATGCTATGAACTAGGCAGTTTTTCTGCAAGATGACAAACAGAATTGAACAACTGTACTTACACATGGGCTAGGCTTTACTGCATCACTTGGGAAGAATCCAAGCTCTCCTGTTGTTAGATTTCTGCCCTAGAAAAACAAAACAAAACAATAAATTTTCCATTTTTGAGACCTAATGGAGATTAACAGTAAACAATTATACAGGCACAGTTATTTAGAACAATAAGAGTATATCAGGGAGTCTTTAAAATAAAATGCTGTTTTAATAAAGTGTTACTCAACAATTGTGTGGGTTTTATTGTTTTGGTTTTGGTTGGTTGGTTTTCTTACTTTATATGATTAAGTAATAATTGTGGCTGATACACCAGAGAGAGATGAGATGCAAGAAGGGGGCTTAGAGCCTGGGTTGCGATTCCCAATTCTGTCAAAGTCTGACAGTGTCTGATATCTTCATTAATATTAATGATCTCCTTTCAAGTTACTTCCTCAGTTGGCATTACTCTATTGAAAGTTGACACACTGCAACATTACAAATCCCCCAAATGAATACATCACCATGCAGCAACAAAGCATGACCTCTCAGGTGCTGCAAAACTCCATTTAGCTCTGACCAAAATAACTACATTTTTCTAAGCAGAACAGAGCACATAGCTAAAATTTCCTAACACAGATACATAAAATGAAGATATCAAACTTATTTAACTTATGTTAAAATTAATATAATGCCTGTAAACATATAATATACTATGAACATTTGGCAATAAACATTAAGTACTTTACAAGCATTGTAATATTGACAGTTAGTTTTACTTTTTTCTTTCTTTTTTTTTTTTTTTTGATTGCATGCCTACGACATAAAAAATTAAAAGGAGAAAAAGTGCTTCCAAAACAGACATGGAATTTCTTTGAGTTTTAGTTTGGTTTGTTTCTGTAATGCTAAATGTGTAATTGTACCCTAATTCCACCACACAGAATAAAATTCAGCTATTTCAAACATAAAACCAAGAATTAATAAGATTTTATGAAAAAAATGAAAACATTCTTTGATTGTGATAGCCTAAGCTCAATAAATGAGTGCATTATTTTCTCAGGGAGATTATTACACAGTTTGTCACACACAGACAGTAACCCCAGTAGCAGCCATAATTACCAAATACACAGAAAATGCAGAGGAAGCAGAGGAAAAAGAAATGCAGTTAAGAAGTATTTTTTATAAGTAGCTAAATAGAGATGATATTAAAAAAAAAGTTATGCACAGACAAGTGACAATCTTATAGATCTGAAGCTGTATTGAGCAAAGCTTACTTGCCCTCTTTCCCGCTATCTGCTGAATACAGTTTGCCCTTTGCATCCATATGTACCATCTACTCCTGAAATACAAATCTGTCTAAAGTACAGACTTAACTTATAAGTAGAGCTCTTGACACGTTCTCCCCTCTAAGTGATACTTATTTACAATACTACTCTTACCTGAACAGCAAGTGATATAATAGTCAATAAAACCACCCACTGAATAAAAACTACTAATGAAAAAAAAAACATTTGAAGAAGCACAATTGGACATTAGTTTTGTATGTGCACACACACCATTGCAGTTCATGAGAAATATTTATATAAGGTGAAGGAATCTAAACATGATGACAAATCAAGCAACATATGCCCACAACAACTAGAAAGCAGCCAAAGATGAAAATTTCATGAGCTCGGGAACAAACTTCTGTGTTACCTTCTGAAAATGCAAAAAGGAACATAATTTCAAACGTTCAATAGTGTTTCATAATTTTTATAGTGCTTTCTCCTGCAAGTCAGAATACATACAGGATTATCTTTTATTGCTTTTCCAGAAGTGTGTTTGCACATCTTGAAATCTAGAATGAAAGCTAGCTTTGATTTATGGACATTTAACTGTTAATAACATTTAATCTGCACTGAATTATACCAGACTGAATTATTTTATGACCTCAAGTGAAAATAAAAAAATAAAGCCACATTACAAGAACTGAAGAACCTGTAGCACGTACAGAAAGATCAGACCACCGGACAATATAATGTAGAGCCAAGTATTACATTGCCTGGCTTTGATAATGCTAGCAGCACATGGCAAAAGGAACCACAGCTTAAAAACCCAGCAAAGCAGCAAAGACCATGAGAAACTGTGTGGTCTGTACTAGTTCTATCATTATCACAAGGCAGCCATCATAACGTATACACATTCAGAATAAGAAAACTGAGCTATGATCCATAGGCTGTATTGCAAGCATATCTACAAAATATTTAAAAGTGCAGATATAAGTCAATGGAACTTGTAGCAAAAAATTAATCATCCATAGGACACTGAACATTCCTTGAAATGAAGTTGTGAGAAACTACATTGTCAGACTTATACAAGAGGTACAGCATGAAGAAATACTCTCTGCCCAAGCAACAATCCTGTGATTTCCTTACTTGACCACTTGTTGAAAGATGATGTTCTGTGCAACTGTGAGACACAGATGTGTCACTTCATTGGGCTAGGAGAGGCTACAAGTGAAGGATGTGTTCTGTTGACAGTACACCAAGACCAATGCAAAAGCATCAGTAGAGAATTCACATGGACAGACTCTCTCATAACACAAAATATCCCCAAGTACTGTGACCGGTGCAACACTTCACCTTTACATTTTGAGCAATATCATGAATGTAAAAAGCACTGATAAAACCCAAGAAAGGCTTTGTCTTCTGAAGACATGTTTCGCATGAGATAACTGCAGATGGCTTTGTTAATTAAAGTAAATCCTTAAACAGAGCAAGGTTGGATTTATTGCACATTGCTGAAGGAAACAGCTTACTTCAAAATGCTCTGGCAATAATGAGCCCATACAATTAATTTGATAATGTTCTTAGGAGACTAGGTTATTTTGTTTACTTTGGAAATCTTAGCTAAACTCGTCAATGCTTGGGGTCATTTATACACAAAACCACGACGAGTTGTCATATTGTGATTTCAAAAATCTAAGATCTATCCAGCAATTCATTAACAAAAGCAAAGTTATGATGCCACCTTAATTCACTGTTAAACATTTCTTTCTACTTTGTTTCCTGCTTGCTAATTGCATGTAGTTTGATGAGTAAGCATTTTCCTTGAACACTGCCATATAAAAGCATAAACAAAGGACTGGACAGAACTAGTTTTAAAAAATTATATTATGTATATATTACAATGTATTTCTAAATTATTATATATTTTAAAATATATTACACGTATGCGCGTGTATGTGTGCATACACATTCTTACATAAAAGGTCCAATGAAGCCCTTCAGTCCATTTCTTTCAGTCTCAGCAAGACAAGAGTATGGCTTGAGAGCTCTGAGGAACCTGCTCTAGTTGAGGATGTCCCTGCTCTCAGCAGGGGGGTTGGACTAGATGACCTCTAGAGGTCCCTTCTAGCCCAGACATTTCTATATTTCTGTGATTCATGACTCTTGCACCTGTTTTAATGAGGAAGACTTTCTGAAGCCATTTGACGTATTTGCTCTAGATTTCCAGACTGCTGCCTCCTGCTTAGCTATTAACTTCATTGGACATGCACAGAACTAGAACTCCAGGACAGCTAAAAGTTATAAATTACCACATCCTTCACCAAATTTTGTTTTGTTTATTGCAAAGTGTGGCAAAAACAAGAGACAGATGAAAAATTACAGACCAAATTACAAACCAAAAAGGAAAAAAAACCAAAAAGGCACTGCCTCCCAAGTGCTTCAATTTTATATCTTAAGTATATTTACAATATACTTAGGTATATTTACAATATACTTAATGCCTTTTGGCTGTTTACAGCAGGACCACTAACTACTGAAGCATTAGGAAGTACACCGTAATAGCTATTACTTGAAACAGGTTTAATCTGCATCAAAGAAAAGCTGGTTTTGAGAAAGGAAAGACTCAGTCCAGGAAATATCTGTATTCTTCTGGCATACTTGAGAAACATGATTGCCTGGGGATGGCAGGTAATTGCAATGCAAACCTGTGAAACTAGAATTACATTGTATCTTATGGTCATGGCACCCCTGAAAGCCTACCCTCAGGTTAAGCAGGTACCAATTTACTCAAACCAAACTCAGAAGAGGAGAGAAATATTCACATCTATAATAAAAATCTGACTACTTCAAAGCTGCACTACTACAGCTGAAACAAGTAGCAGTGCTGTGGTTAAGGGGTCTGAAATTTCCATTTAAAACACCAAGTTTCTTCCTCTCTTCCCCTTTCCTACAGCCTCTCTGCCTTTTTTTTTTATTCTGCAAGTGATGTGAACCAAGCACCAGGCTAGGCAAGCAGCAGAGATCGTCTAGTCTTGCACCTTGACTGAGCAAAGAAATCTAGTCATACACAACAGGATGCATGAATATTAGCATAAGACTAGGTGTTTACTGAGAAGAGTAGAATACCTTGTGACAGAATCAACACCACTAATATTACACATTCTCTCTGAAGATGGCTTGGGTTTTGCATGATACCAGTGAATAGGCAAAAAATTATGGAATTCATAAATGCCTATTGCAGCCATCTTATTGTCTCTGTGATTACTCAGTAAGCCTCTCCAAAAAAACTATTAACTGTTTCATAAAGAAAAAAACAAATGCTTCTGTTTTCCAGACTGCATAACAGGTAGATTCGTATGTGTATATAGTCTTGATTTACTACAGAACTTAACCTCAACAACTGCTATACAATCACTCAAGCATTAACTTCGCAGAATTTTAACGTCTATGAAAAGACATTTGATCACACTTAAGCATTGCTTCATAATGTGGTGTTTATTCGATGTATTGTAAAGAACAACAACAAAAAAAAATACTTAACCCACATATACTTATCTATTACAAACAATTTTTCTAAACTGAATGACAGTTGACTTAAAAATCTGCTCTAATACCAGTCCTTCCAGGTCAGCAAAACACCTCTTGAATAAAACAAAGATTTTAATTCAAATAGTGCTTTGCAGATTTTTTTTTTCTTAATACATATTTTAAAATGCAGATGTTGTTAGAAGACATATGAAAAACTGTATTAAGCAGTCTGTGACAAGACAGCTTGTGAGAAAAAGAAATTTCCTGAATGATGCTAATGGAGATGACAATTCCTATTAAGATTCAAATCTATTAATAAGGCTTCTGGGGAAAAAGCCTCATGTTCTTTCCAATTTTTGCTAGTTAAACACAGTGAGATTCTAACTAGATTCTTTAGCATGATAGGTACTAACATTTAACACAAATTCACGTAGATTGAATTGACACATGTATATGAACACAACAATAGAATCAGTCCCACAAGGTGCCAGTAATTCTAGCTGGTACTAATTGTATCAGTCAGATAATTACCTTCTAGCCAGTCCCAGATCAAGAGTGCACTTAAATGCTCCTCTGGATCAGAACTCAAGACCCGGCAGTACCAAGCCCTGCATATAAAACTATATAGGCCAAAATCTGCCAATCTATGTTTGAAAAAAAATGTATTTTTAGTGATTCAAAACATCTCTAAATATCTGTTAATTAACATGTTTGGAGGGGTTCTGTGGGGTGGTTCATTGCTTTGTTGAGTCTCAGGATTTTTTTCAGACAGTCAGAGAAAGCGGTTACAGTTATTTACATATTTTTTAATAGATGAAGCAATTACAGTGTTTATGACTTTCCCCGGTTAAATGTTGTTCAGGATGATGCAGTGGCATAGGAACAGAGTTCATTGATTCAGTGCTGAAGAGTTTGGAGAAGATTCAATGCTAATTGAAGCCAGCAAAAAACCTAACTTACATAACAGACCAAGTAGTTTTTATAATTATATTCATTAACTTATTGCACTCTCAAAGAAAATAAGAAAATCACAAACACTGAAACATCAGTTGAAGACAATGACAGGTGCTTCCCACTTGTCACTCATTAATATCCTGAAAGGTCTTCTATTTAGCTCTATTTCCATTTACCTAATAATATCAGTAGTATGCAGGATTCTAGTACAATTAAGAAAAAAAAAAATCAAGAAAAATGAGGCATGCTTTAATGCATTTATCTTTAAAATGAATGCAAGACAGCATTTTGAATCTGTTTATAGTTCTAAATCAAAAAGAAATTTCAGTAACAGTAGTAGCGATGCAAACCATTTGCCATCAACAGAATAATTTTTCCCCATGTACATAAACTGTCCTTAACTGACTTGGGAAGTCATCAAGAAGTTTAGATGTGTTTCTCTTTTACAAAGCTATTTCCCTCCCCTATAAATCCAATATTCATAACTTGAGTTTTGCCAGTATAGCTTTTGGTTCTGATATGTTAGAGAAGCAATGACTGAAAATTCACAGGCCTTTGTTGTTTATGTGCCAAACACACTCCCTCCTTAACTCTTAAAGAAGGACTGCTACCAATACCATGTTCTTGTAGATTTATTCACCAGGACTTGTACTTAAGGCCACAAGCTTTTCACAATAGAGAAACTACTGTCCATTTTAAAGTAAAAATAATTGTATTAGAGCATTATTTTAGGTGAAACACAAAGATATCCTTTTGTTGTTGAAAAAGGAAAAGAGTTACAAGAACAATATATCAATAAGAATCTAGTATTTGGGACTAATGGAATATAGCCATTTGCTAAATAATACAATACCTGCCAAAATAAGCTATGTGCATCTCCTCTAAGTAGTTCAATAGTGTCCCCAATCTGGATATGCAATGGTGGACCATCTTGTGTCGTTGGCTGTGGTATTCCACTGTAGTTTCGAATGACTTGCATTTTTGGTAAACCTGAATTAACAAATGAAAACAAAAACCACAACAAAAAGAAAGAAACAAAACATAAGTCAGCATATAATTTTAGTTAATAACAAATTCTAAAATCTTAAGACTACAAAAGCAATCAATCAAGAAAGAGACACTATGTCTTTAATAGGTAGCTGACTAAGGCAGTGCCTTACTACTATATCATGTCCAACCTAATAAAGAAAGAACTACTTTGAATAAACACCTTTGTCCTCTCCTGTTCTTGGAGTAAAATTGATTCAATGTCTATAGAGGCTCTTTCCTCCATATGTGCACCCCTTGCCCTACATAAGTGTCAAATATTAAGGCTAGCTTTGTAGTTCTAAGCAAAAATTGTGTGGAATTAGTATTGAAGACACTAACATGGATAAATCTCACCAGTTTTCCCTCAGAATTACTGAAATGCAGACTACTGATGTGAACATATTCAAGAGCGTAAGGATGACAATCCTAGTCTTCTCATAAGTCTGGGGTTTTGGGATATTTTTTTGGTTTGGTGGTTGAGGTCTTGTTTGTTTGGTTTTGAGGGGTTTTTTTGGTGTTTGTTTTTGTTTGTTTTTTAATTTTCAGGTTTGTACAGTATTTTTGGATAAAGTAGCAAAGCCCAGATCAATTTAAGATTTCATTTTCAGCACAAGAACTCTAGATGCACACTAGCCCTTCCACATTGATACTGGCTGCATCTAAGTAGCTGATCTGAGATTTTTTTTTTTATTTCTTTTTTAAGGAAGCAATCCACTTTTTGATACACAAAATATTTTCACCAGAGATCAGCCTTTCTGCATGTACAAAGAACTAATTCACTGTTTAGAACTACACTTCGAGAACCTTCCACAAACATGTATCAAATGAGGGATAAACAGCAGGATTTCAGCTGGAAGAGAAAACTATGGGTACTATAAGTTCACATTCTTATAACAGTGCTTTAAAAAAAACCCAAAACCTTAAAGCATTACAGACAGCTAGTGTATTGCACTAAATGAGCTGGCTGTGATATTATAAGAGTATTTGAAATCAAGTGAGGTACCGTCCACTCCTTAATAAACATAGTAAAGGCTTTAAAGCTTTTAGAAAAGTATTTTTTCCACTCTTTATACACTGCCAAGGAAAAGATCTTTTTTAACAGAGCAGATCCATTTTTAATTACTCTCTCTCTACCTTTAAATGAAACTTCATATAATAATTTCCCTGGTTTAACTGCACATAGGATGTTAAAAATTTATAATATTGAGGGCGCATATATATATTTAGAAGGTTTTTGGTTAAGTGGGATTTTATAAGAATGTATATTAATAAATACAAATAAGAGTGAAAGCATGCGAAGTCAAGGTAGCTGGGCTGCCATATTTAACCCATTTCTTGCTAGAGAATCAGGATGAACTTAATTCTAACAAGAAAGGATCAGCAGGCCTACAAAAGACACGTCTTTTGCAAGATCACTACTGCAATTTAGGTGGCAAGAACATCCATGATCTCCTCTAAACTCTAAGAAAAATTAAAGAGATCACCTTCAATAATTACAACACTGTATTTGAGAATAAATACTAATCTGAAGTGCTAATGAAACATTAAGCAAAGCAATACCAGCTCTTACATTACTCAACCCAACTGAGAGCATAACGTAATATTTCTTCAAGTTATGTGGCATACTAATAATTAGGTGCTCATTTTAACTAAGCCATCATTCCACTTAGGTAAATACTAGGCTTTATTTCTCAATAGAAGGCTGTCACACTTTCAGCTACTGATTCAGCATCAACAAAAACATGCACTCATCTTAGAGACATACTTGGAAGTTGAAAAAAATGCACAAAAAATTATTCACATTATGAAACCTTGTATCAGATAATTTAGTTTATCACATTTTTAGTGTGCAAATACAATACGCTTAAAACACCACCTATGTATTAATCTCATCAGAAGATAAGATATACTCTAATGGACTTTTCAGTGCAAGCCATGGAAATTATGATTATCAGCATCTCTGAAAAACAGGCCAAGAGAACATGGGGAAAAAAATTGTGCTGTGTCAACTAACAGAATTATTCAAAAGGTAATATAGAATTAATCATGTTAAAACATATCATGCCTAGGATACTTGTGTACAATTCAGAATGCTTAATTCTATAAAATCCTACAACAATTTTGCTTATAAAATTCCCTTGATGGATACAATGTTGGAAGACTTTATCTAGCACCTCTTGACACTTTCAGGCTAGGGTCTTAGTCTTAAGAGATCATTATCTTGCTTCACATTCCCCTCTTCAAATTTCTTTGCCATAACACCTACAGACACTGGGACAACTCCAGCATTGATCTTTACTGTGGTGACCAGCAAATCTTAATCTACTCAAATTTTACTACCCAGTTTTATCCAATTGTTGGTTTTGGTCTACTTAGGAGTTCTTTGTGCATTGACTTTGCTGAGCACAGACTGCCTAGCACAATGTAAAAGCACTATCACCAGCCCTAAACCAGCATTGAGTAAGAGGATATGTTGCTATGATTCCCATACATCGCTGTAACGCAGAAGAACATTGTGATTTCATTAATTAGTGTATTATTTTCATCCACCCACTTTAGTAATGATACCATGTGCTAGCTTTAAGGCCGCTGGTCTAAGATGAATGTATAAAAAAAGAGAAATTCTCTTCTGGTGCTAATTATTTAAGCACACATTAGATTTCGCTCAGATTCTGAAAAGTACTTTGTACCCCTACAACAACTGAAGGTAAATTCACTCTCCAGCGACAGGAGTGGCTGAGTCAAAAATATATTAATTTCAATATTAGCAATACCGACATGCGCAGACAGCCTGTATGGATCAAAAATATAAAAGCAGTGAATATGCAACTAATGTGGTTTACTTTTTGTATGAAAATATCATCAAAAGGACCAATGCCTGTTACCTGATTATAAATATTTTTTTCAAATATGTTTTTCTCCGGGGGGGGGAAGACTAAATGAAATCTTTGACTCAACCAGAAACAAGCTATTTTTCCCATGAATGAATGCTCTTCTCACAGAACTTCCCTTACATGACATATAACATAGAAAAAATAAATGGGGTAAAGTTAATAAATTGAGGTAAAGAACAAAGAGCTCCAAAGGTAAAGAAAAAGGGCTCCAAACAAAATACTCAACTTTTCACCATGTAATTACAGATTTGATAATAGTAGTTCAGAGAGTTTAGAAGATTAACATTGAGATGGTATACAATTAATTGGATAGCCCTTCACCTTCCAACCTAGACAAAGTACACTGGGGTGTGATGGATCAAGTCCCATCCATCATTACCACAAGAACCAGCTCATACAATCTTTCAGCTGCTTAGCAAACTTATCCTAAAACTAATTTTTCCTACTGTTAATTTTAGGACTTTATTCCCTGATTATTCAGAATCTTCTGCTTCCTAGTGAAGATTAGTTCACAGCCCATTTATATCCATCTAGAGGAAGCACTTTGCTCTGTCTGCATTTATTTTCATGATGTAATTATAGAGAGCAATCATACCCCTTTTAACCTTCATTTTGCTAGGCTAAACAAGCCAAGCTCTTTTAGCCTCCTCTCATAACAGATCAATTCCTCTGAAGCAGTATGCCAACCCCTTTACTGAAGTTCAGACAAACAAGATCTAGAATATTTTCCTCATCTATCTGGAAATTTCATTTCTAACTGGCACATGGATTCATCACAAATACACTCATCCTGAGTACTTGCTGTAATATAATAATGCAGATGAGAAAAAGTGGTACGTTACAGAAATCTGAACTGTTTTAAGAGTAATTATGGATGATTTGTGATAGAAACAGTATAGAAACTTTATGCATTAATGACTAAAACGCAAAACATGACAAGTATTAGAGATAACGCCATTGTGATGTACACAGCTGCAGTACTGAGAGCATCTGACAACTACAGAAAACTTCAGGAAACATATATGGCACAAAAATGTTATTCATTAATATGTTTAAAAGCAGATAAAATTCAAAAAAAAAAAAGGTCAGGATTTCAGCCATGCATTATTATAATTAATGTTCAAAATCCCACTGGTTTCCATGAGGCCACATTTCCACACAACTGAAACTTTTATCAGGAAACTTCCTAATTTAAAGATGAAAATCCAGCCTGGCAGTTTCCATCCTTGAAATAAAAAAGCAAACTGATACAGTTATTCCACCAATAAACAACTGAACTTTATTTCACTCGAAAACCAGGAGAAAACCCAGATTCCTAGAAGAGTCCTCATATCCAAACTCACGGGCACAAGCTTAACACAAATTGATGATTTAAATTGCAGCTTATGAGAAAAGTATGCTAGAGTCAGAGTTTAGGAAGTACAAATGTGGTTACATTATAGAAAAATAAAACCTTTTATAAACCATATCACACATTTAAGCCTTTAATCTCACAGAGTCAAGGAAGAAGGTTACATTTCAGAATTAACATAGTACACAATAACTTAGAATACCCATTACATATGAAATGATGAGAACATAGAAATAAACTATTTGCATTCCTTACAGCAGCTCTGCATTTATGAACAACACTGAATGACCCTCAGAGTTTCATGTAAAGATTCAAAAATGTTATTTTTTGCTAACAACACGCATAATGTATGCCCTGTGATGACCTCTATCTGTCAAAATTGATTCCAGCATCTGCTATTTCCAAGCAACGGACAACGTGGTTTACACTTTGGGCAGGGATCATTTTAACACACTGAATAATGACATAGAGTATAGAAGACCAGGGTTCAAAGGTGAATTTGTGGATATATTTTACGGTATTAGAACAAAGATGTAAAATAGCTCTGCCTGCATTAAACATCCATTTCTTGTTAATATGAGTCTTGAAGGAAGAATTCCTTTTTCTCTAAGGAAAGTATAGCCTAGTCACCAAATATTTATAGCCCGATCAAAAAAAAAAAAAAACCAAAACAGAAAACAAAAACCAAACCATTAATGTAATGGAAGAAAGCCTCCTGACTTCATGAGGCTTTGAAAGTGAAACTGAATTTTAGACTGACAAGGCCACAACTTCATATTTCAAAAATCTCAACACAATGGTATTTCCCATTCTCATGGGAAATGACACGAAGTCTCACTAATTCTGTTTCTTTCATCAAAAGAGCATTTTGGGTGTCCTGGCACTCTAAAGTTGCTTCAAAGCTGTTTGGTTTATATTTTTGTCACTACAAAAGTAGGGAGTGTAGCTCTATTGAGGAACAAACCGACATTTAGTGAGTGATAAGCCTTCCACAGAAAAGACCAGAAGAAATACTTCATCTCAAATCTCAGAGCAGGTGCATCTCCAGCCATCTTAATCCTCCAACTAGGAAATGAGGGCAAAATAACCCACAGCAGTATCTCATCTCACTGGACTCAGTGTCTGAATAGTGACCCACAGTGTCATGAATTATTTTAACAGCACAAACTAAAGACACACAGGCAAAGGAGACATTCTATTTAAATAAAAGACAAGAAATCCAAAATTAATATTTACACCATGATAAGCAAAGTTAGATTTTAAAGGTTTCAGATCAAGGAACATAACTGTAGATAATAGAGTAACAAGGAGTTATGAAAAAAAGAAAAAAACAGATGGGTTGATAAGGACAGCACTATGAAGAGCATATGGACAGTTATAGCCACAATCTGAGCATCCATAACACAAAAAAACATCAGTTTTGCCACCACCTTTTTTGGCAGCATCTTGGTTCAATACTAATATTAATAAAAGCTAAAGGGAAGCTTTACTCTGAGCAGGAACCATATGAAAACAAAGTTCTTTGACATTCTCTGTATGGTCTTCAAATCAGCTCTGCTAGCTTTAGTGTTTAAAATTCCCATTCCTAGTGATTTTGCTGCAAAATTAACAGTAAACTGGATTCTCCTTTCTTGCATTTATCAAGAAAGCTGCTTCTTAATTCCTAACATGTCATCTATCTCCACAAGCAGTGAAAGTTGACAGCTTTCTACAGTTACTGCCAAAGGCAAAACTTGTCTAGAAGTACTTTTCAGTCAGTGAAGAGACACAAAAAAGCAACACTACATAGCCAATTTAAATAAAAGCCACTTACATTCAGTTTCTAGGGCTGTCCATTAATGACACGAAAGAAAATAGGTGTGGGGTGGTTTTTTACTTTTAGATTGAGTGCTTATGACACAAGTTACAGTACTCACATGCATGGATATGCCAGCAGTCAATTTTAAGTGCACTCTTCAGAGTAGCAATTATTTAAATAATTACTATTGGACAAAATTAACAAAATAAGTACATAGACCTACCTCAAAGAAGATATTTTAATTGAACTTTCAATTCTCCCAGTCTTAAGTCATTATTTCTGTATGTCACCGTAATTAAAAGCTCTGATTTTAGATATGGCTTATAAGACTTACAGTCAGGCAGGATGACTGAATTGCTGACAGTGCTTAAGAATCACCTTTGAATGTTTCATGTGCACTTCTTCTATTTAGATGTTTTGCCTTTGAATACTTTTCAGTAAAGTCTCAATATTTTTTATATGACTAACCATAAGCCTTGACTTTGCTGCCTGTCTGAATCTGAAGTCAAAAAACTTCAGAAGACTGATTATTAAACCATCTAACAGTTACCAAGACTCTTACCCTGTCAAAGCTTCTGCTAATATAGCTCTATAAGTACAGCAGCCCTGGCAGGACTTTCTTTGGTAAACAGAGAACTCACAAGCACCAAGGGGAGGGGCAAAAATCTTCACTATCTCATAATTCAGATGAAAAATTTGCAATACACTGCAAACCACATCTGATAAACATTCACATTTCTCTTCCACTCCCACAGAAACAGATTTAAAGACTGGCATCCTATAGGACAACTAAAACCACTAAAGAAATTATCTTTTTTTACAGTCCTAGCCCCTGCTTTCTGCGACTGTCCTCCTTCGAGTGTTCCTACCATCGTACCACTTTAAAAACCTTATCAAAGCAGCAACTGGGGATCCCTCCAGTCCTTTACAAATCTTCTATAATTAAAGACTCAATTTTTCCCCCATTTCTCTTTAATGCTGCAGATATAAGCTGTATTCTTGGCAGATACCTCTGCAAAAGTGGTCAACCATCAAATAAAATGAAGATGTGTGGGAGGAAAAATCTGTCTGCTAACAGTCTGATCAACAACTTGTTATCAGAAACAGAAAAACATCACAACTCAGGAAGTCCTTTTGCTTCTTCAGGGTTTGTAGACTAGATCATTAGCAAAAAGCCCCCGATAAGTAGCTGTATCTCCATTTTCCAGTTAAGATCCACACAAAACTTGAAACTACCTTGCAGATCATAGCAGGAGTTCATTACAAGGAAAATAAACAAGTCTAGCTATGTTATTCTATTTACATGGTTACATTTTTGAAATTCTGTGACTTCTGAAAGTTTTCTTCAGGTTTGGTTTTTTTTTTTTTTTTACTTCACAGTACTTTTGTTTGCTAAAACAATTCACAGATGAATGGACATCTTTCCCTGCTCTGAATATCAGTATTTGACTCAGCTTAAATGTTTTTTCAGCTAATATATTTGAGGACAACTCTCACTTTATGCTTAGTGACAATATGAGCAGTATTAGTAAAATTAGCAGTGTGGGAACACCTCACTGAGGTGGACAGTCCCCTCTCAGTAGCAGCTGTTTTCAGATCTTCCAAGTCAAGGCTAAACTTAATTCTCAGGTTAGTGCTCCTATAAATACAGCTACTATGTATTTTGATCAGAAATAAGCAATTTAGCTAAGAAAATTCAGAATCCAAACTGAAGTTTCAGAATTTTTTTTATTTAGAAAAATAACTCCAACATAAGGCATTTTCTTACTTAACTCCTAAGCAGGGACATTTGGCACATCATGACATTAATTTTAAGGAATCTGGAAGCTTGCCTCTGTGCAAGAAAAAACAGACAATGCAGAAATGCTTCTGAAAAGTCGTATATTTAAAATTAAGAGGAGAAAGTCATAGGGGATGTCTTTTGGGAAAAGAACAAACCTATCATTATTTAGATGACCGTTGACCATTTTTCTTTTGTGCCATTAAATCTGCTTCTGCTCACAAGTCTCAGATCCACTCTCAGGTTTAATTTTTTATTTATAACCCCCCTCTCAAAACAGTAGAAAAAGAAACTGTGAAAATGTTGGGAAGTCAGGGGCCAAAAATGTTACAACACAGCAAGGGCAATTTGAAAACTAAGTACACTGCAGAAAGAATCTACTGACATGCAAATGTCAACCCATTCTTGTTTGCACTGCAAACATTTTCAGCAGCTCTCCTAGACAGGATTCAAACATTCAGTCTTCTCTTAAAATACATACATTTGTTTTATACATTCATAATTAACTGTGGCAATAAAGGATCCCATTTTCAGAAACTCAAGTACCAAGAACTAGAAAGCAAATACCACTAACTCCAGATACACTTGTCAATTTTTATTTCTAAAAGTTGGAAACTGAAACTTTAACACATTAATATAGAGAACCTGCACATGTGCTAGATGGGTAATTGTGGATTGTAAATGCAGGAAAGGATATTTAAAATAACAGAAATTTAATGTGCAATTCCAGCATCATATCTTACTGTTTAATATTCAAAATTAGGTACTTAGCATTTAAAACTTTGATAATTGTCCTCTCCGAAATGAGGGCTCCCTCCAGGACTGCACTGAAAGAGAGAGCTAAGAAGGTCACTGACTTCAAAATGGTCACAGCCACATATGTTTTATGATAAATGAGAGTGAAAACTATTTTTCTTTCACTAATAGACCTCAGTTTCCCTTTTATTGCATGTCTTCCTCCAAACAAGAGTTAAGGACAAGATCTCATGTTTTGTACAATTCTAACTTCAAATGTTTATTCAGGCAACTAGTCCTTACTTGCAGTGACACAGGCAGCTATCTTTATGAGAGTAAGAGATTTGGGGATTGTCGAGATTAAGAATCTCAGCACTTCGAACAAATGTTAGAAATGGCCAAGTGCTAAACCTCTTAAGTGAAAAAAACAACTAAAAAATAATGAGGTTTCAAAAAAAAAAAAAAAACAAGTTTCAAATGTTTTGACAAAGTAATGAAATTTCATCATTTCAATGTAATCTAGTAAGTGAACTGGGAATACAAATTTTAAAAAGAATGTTGCCTCAAAACTATGAGGTTTCATTGTTTTCTTTAAAATTGAACAAGCTAGAGTTTTGGCATGTGAATTAAAAAGTGTGGTACACAAAGTCCTGGTTTTTATAAAAGCACAAGGTATGAAAATTAACCAGTGTTAATTATCACATCTTTTAATGTGGTGCCATAGACAGGCATGGCATTCTAAAATGTGTATTTGTTCAAACAAGTACCTGCCCTGAGGAGCTAACAACTTACATTGGGCAGATACTACAGATGAGCTACAAAGGTGTGGCCAGACAGTAGTAGATTATGTGCAGCAAAAGACTGAAAAACAGGGACAAATCTGTCCACAGAAGTAATTTCTCTGAGCTATAATTTTTATACTACCCTCTGCTTGCCCAGTGATCCTGAAGCAAGCACTAAGAGGAAAAAGGCTTGAGAACAAGAGCCCCACTGTGGAAACTGAACTTAATCCTATGGAATGTCTTGAATCCTGTACAGAACCTAGGCAATTTTCTCTTGTTGAGAATTCACAGACCAAATAATTTTGAAAATAACTTGGTCAGTCAGGTATACGCAAACATAAAGTTTGTCCTTCCTAGAAAAATAAATACGCTGCAGTAAGAATATGATAGTTGAATCTCACCTGCAGTGTGCCTGAAAGCATGGCATGACAGAAGGCAGCCCTACCTTTCAACAATTCTATTCAGCACAAATAGATTTAGTCATCCTGCTGAATACACTGTACACTGCAGTGTACAGATACTGTACACTAAATTAATAATCATGGACAGCAAGGTGATAAGTGGGCACAATATAACCCATAAAGAAGCACACTTAATGCCACCTGGAGCGTTTCATGAGTCTCAGAGTTTAAAAACATGCATTGCTGAAAATATGCTGAAAATTTCTTCATCAGGTATTGCAAAAATGAAATTAAAATTATCTTTCGTGCAATTGCTTTTGTGCTCAGTATTGACTAATAGCATCTGCCTCTAAGTTAAAAGACCTTACGCTCCATTTCTGCTACTTACAAGAAACAAATTCTCCATCAAGAGAGGAGTTTTAAATTACTACATAGCGTGAAGGGAAGTGGCTGATGCCCGGCAAAACAGGCAGGTCCCAACAAATGACAGAATAATCTTGCCTGCACATACCCTTTTCATAATACTACATAATCCTTTAGCGTTTCAAGTTAAACACTCTTGTGATCATCCCCTTAGAGCAATTTTTCTTTTCTGTGGTCTCTATCCTGATTATGGCAGATACTTCTACTACTTAACTGGCAGTTCTTAACCTACATGCAAAAAAATTCAGGCTATATAGACCTTCTCTGCATAGAAGCCTCAGTGGATGAATGTTGCCAAGAATTATGGCATTATATTAAACAATGGAAAGACACTGTTCCTTTGTCTGAAACAAACTAACTCTCAAAAGGTATGCCTACTAATTTCTGGTTTGTTTAGGTTACAGCAAATAGATATTTTCTTTGGGAACAGAGAACAAAACTTGCTTTAATTACAAAATGTGTTATAAAAGAAAGGATGAGTATTTATTTCACTGTTTCTGCAATGTGGTTAAAAAAGTTTGTCCCTAAATAATACATACTTGTGATTTTGTTCTTAGGCATTTTTTTTTTATGCAGACCATGTTTTAAGTACCCACTGAGTATATAAATTTATGTATCTTACATATTATCTGATCTCACTGTCTTCATTCGGAAGTTACCCTTTCTTTTCTAGCAGGAATGGTATATCAAAAATTATGTACCACACTGCATTTAAGTTTCTGCGAATTCCTTTTGTGGTACAAAATTTTTTAAATCGTTTAAAAAATTCAGTAGCTTAATTTTCTATGTTTACATATAAATGAGTCCTTATCTTGAAGACAGATCACATGATGAATAAATTATAAGCAGTAAAATGTTGGTTTAAGGATAAAAATTAAAAATATTTTTAATTTAAAAAAATCATCCATGATCACTTGATCTTTATGGCAAAATCAAGGTTACTGGTAAATAATCATAGGCAAAAAAGATGGGAATCAAATCCAGTCCCATTGTAATAATTAGGCTCCATCTCAAAACCTTTTTGTTTCTTTCCCTCCCACCAAGAAAACCCTCATATATTCATCTTCCCAATAGGAAAGGGTCTCCTTCTCTTTTCTGTATCTAACCCAAACATGGACTATATACTCCATCAAAGAGTGGGCAGTTTGTTAGGACATAAACCATACCTGAAAGCAATAAAGGATATGGTTGATGTTCCATCTAAACCAAGATGACTGTATTCTGTCAAACCCTCAGTAACTGCAGTCTCGGGACTGAGCTGGTTCAGCAACCCAATCAGAAAGAAAATCATTTATTTTCCCCATCACTGCAGTCACCACCACTGCCTCCCTTGGTCCAGTTTTCCATTACTTCACAACTTAGCCCTGTGAACAGATGATCATTAGATTAAAAAGAAAGGGCAGTCAGGGAATACCTGCATAGGAAAAAGCACAACACCTTGTGGCAACAGCCTGTAGTTACATCGTAGAACCACCAGAAACCAAACCGATGTCAGCAGAACACCCAGAGTTAGTTCTCTCTCCCCAGAATACTGCCCTTACAAAGGAAATCCCTTACACACTTCTATCCCAGCATCAGATCTTTGAGCTTAGGGGATCATTCTGTGTTTTGCAGATGCTTGAGCCATGTGTGGAGCAATGTAAAACTACAGAATTTAAATCAATACCACCAGAAATAGACAAATAACAAAACCAGCACACAATGCACAAGAGCAGTCAGAGATTTAAGTCTCACACTCCTCTTTTTGAGCATTTCTCCTTATTTATCCTCTCCTCTGCCCATGATTAAGCAAAAAAGGAGGAATGAGGGAAAGCTGTAGGACAATCTGTAGGGTCTTATGGGGGGGGAGAGAGAAAAAGAAAAAAACCACACCAAACAAACAAAAAAATCCAACCGCATTTCTATTGTAAAAGACAGTGGCATTAAGTGAATTCCACTGTATTAAAATGATCACTGCTGATTGTAAGAAGACTGTTACTGCCAGGGATTAAATGCTATTCTGGAATGAAAGCTGTGACCCACACATCCAGCTTTTGGGTTTTTATCATATTTTATGCTACTTGTTGCTGTAAAACCCGTGGGAAAAAAAAAAATCTAAGAACTGCAAACATGCTGCTTTATCACCTGAACTATAACTCACAGTGCCTCATGCTCTCTCCTCTCCCATATCTCCTATTCCAAATGGGCTTGTTAAAGAATAACCACTAAGTTTAGTGGAACTGAGGCACATTTTCAAGTTATCAGATAATTAAGTTACTATTTAATTCCCTGTTACACAATAAAGCTTAAGAAATGCAAGTTATGAAAAGTGTAAGACTGAACATGTCTTCTATGTACCTGCAGGTCAGCAAGAGCAACAACGAGGGCTGAACTCAAGTACTTTCTCTGAATCCCTTCTAAATGTATCAAAGAACTGAGGGAAGATTTCATGAACTGAAGTGCCTGTACAATAGGATTACAAATTGCAGAATAACTTTGGCCAAAACCACTTTTGGAGATCATTTGGTCATCCCTTCATGTAAGGTGTAACTTAACAAATGCAAGGTAACATGTATTGAAAATTCATACGTGATGATGGACTCTAAAACAGCTACCATCATCCAGAAAACAGATCTTGGAGTAATTGCTAAGTATTGGTGAAAATAGTTCTTTAAAATCATAATCTAATTCTGCTTTGTACCAATGCCAAGACATTTCTTGAAGCAGACCACAGAACTAGAAAGACCAATCAGATTTGGACCTAGAAGCATGCAGACGAACAAACAGGATGGTCAAACGTACAGAAAAGCTTCTGTATCAGAATAACTGATCAGATAATGGCTCTTCAGGCTAGAAGAGAGTTGACTGGAGGAGATATGACAGAGAATTCATGAGTTGCATAGAGTCACTAGCAAAACCACGATTTCTTCATTTATTATTCACTCTTAATTCAAAAAATAAGAGGTAAAACAATAGGCAGGTTAAAAAAAACAAACAAAAAGATGTAATTTATTCACCTAACTAATCATGAAAGCAACAGTTAAAGGATGTTGTGAACACCAAGATATAAAATTGGCTAAAAATGTGGTAATGAAAACACATGGAGAAAAATTAAGAGCTAAAAAACCCACAACACTAGGAGGAAGTAGCACAACATCTTACTCCATATTCTATCCTTAAGCATCCATTTAACTGACTGATGTTGAAGAAGGGATCCTGGGTGAGACTGTCCTGCAGTCAGACTCATTGCTCTCTTCTCTGGGAAGCTCAAAGATGTGAACAGATGAAAAACTCTCATGTAAAGCAGTCAGCTTTTTCTCAGACTCTTGCCTCTGGCCCCTTTTACTAAGCTCTAAAATATTCCTCAGGCAGAGGGCAGGGGCATTTCTGGGAGCTTCTCTTCTGTGAATTTTTAGCAGTCTTTTTTCTCCCATGGGATTACTGCTTTTAGTTTTACAACGTTTCCCAAATTCTTTGTGTGAGAATTACTTTGAAGTAATGATCAAATACTGATTTAGTTAAATGAGGGAGCCACAAAAAAAGAAACCGTATGCTTTAGAGTACTGCAAAAGTTCAGTAACTTTTGACTATTTTTAATCATTCATTGCCTTATCTTTGTTTTGCCTTCTGAGAATGACAGCACTCTGAAGATTAAAATATGAAAATATATGGGTAAATGCAATACTCCTGAGGATGAATAAGAGATTTCTAAAGTCCCAATAAACTTTAGCAAAATACTTCTACTTGCCATGGCAACTAAAGGCAACTTTGGGCTCTATGATCTGTGCACATGCCTATTTAAAAAAAAAAAAAAAAGTCCACATTGAGATTTGCTTTATGCAGGAAAAAGAGAAAGATATTATATGATTTTTAACCCACCCCACCTTAAAAATTATACTAATACATAGAACTACATCATAGAATCATAGAATTGTTTGGGTTGGAAATGATCTCAAAAGATATCTAGTTCCAACCCTCTTGCCAAGGGCAGGGACATCTTCCACTAGACCAGGTTGCTCAAAGGCCCATCCTACCCGGGTCTGAACACTTCCACAGAGGGACCATTCACAACCTCTGTGGGAAACCTTCTCCAGTGTCTCACCACACTCACAGAGAAGAATTTCTTCCTTATATCTAATCTAAATGTACTCTCAGTTTAAAACTATTACCCCTCATCCTACTACTACACTCCCTGATAGAGTCCCTCCCCATCTTTCCTGTAGGTACCCTTTAAGTAGCAGAAGGCTGATATAAAGTGTCCCCAGAGCCATCTCTGTTCTAAACTAAACAACCTCAACTCTCTCAGTCTGTCCTAATAGAAGAGCTGTTCCAGCCCCCGATCATCTTTGTGGCCCTTCTCTGGACATGTTCAAGCAGGTCCATGTTTTTCTTATGATGGGGGTTCCAGAGCTGGACACAGTACTCAAGGTGGGGTCTCACAAGAGCAGAGTAGAGGGGAAGAATCACCTCCCTTGACTTGATGGCCACACATCTTTTGATGCAGCTCAGGATGTGATCAGCAATCCAGGCTGCACGTGCACTTTGCTGACTCAATCACCATTATTTCTCTAAGAGGAAAAATAAAATGGTAGTTGCTCAAGATATAGAGAGTCCCAAAAACACATCCAATAAGACAAAAGAGGTAAATTACTCAACTACAAACTAATCTTGCAATGCAACCAGAAAAGGATGAAAGAATTTGACAAAATAAATGTATTTCACCCTTTGGCATCTGGGTCTTCTGATGTTTAATTAAAAGAAAAGGCTAAAGGCTATGTTCTTCCCTGAATGTTAGCTCACTGCTGAGATGCCAAAAGGACAGGCACCTTTCAAAATACCTCTCCCCAAGAGGAATGTAAAAATAATTTTAATTTAAAATATAACAAACCAAATAAAAATCATTAAAGTGCATTTGAAATGCTTCATTGGAAGACAAAACTTAGTTTTGCCTTCCAGAAATGCATTAGTTGAAAGTTTCTTGGTGCAAAACATTAGACATGTCCTTTCTTGTATCACAACAAAGATGAATTCATTATTCTGGGAAGCACAACAATAGCTCAGTACACAGCATTAGTGCTGTAGTTAAAAAAAAAAAAAAGGCAAGTATCCTGAATGTAATATGTATTTTTAAGAAATATGTGAGATTAATTTATTTGATCTCACAAATTAGGTCACACAATTCAGTGTATCTCTGAATTCTCTGTTGCTGAGGAAGCTGGAAGAAGCTGTTCCATTAACTGCTCCAAAGAATACGGTAACCACAAAGAAATTCACTGACTCTGATCTAAAATCCCAACACCTCCCAGCCACGTGATATAAAACATGTTAAAACACATCTATCAACACTAAGAGCTGGTCAGATTACAGCTGCAGTCCTTGAAGGACTCCAGAACATTCAGAATTATACACAGCACGTCAGCAAGCAGTATTACTTCTGTTTTGCAAAGGATTCTTCCTTTCGCAACAAGCACACTCCTAGCTGCCCTGTTAAACCAGTTCTTAACTGAGATTCACCTGGTTCACGCAGATTCCTAGAGACGTGTGCTATATACACCATGAACCAAAGTGTTTCGATGCTGTGCAGAGGAGGAAAAAGCATCCATAACTCAGTTAAAATCCACCCAAAAGTTAAGCACATGTTCTGTATATGTACACTTACAGCTATTTTTTGGTTCTGCAGCTTAATAAATTACCAAGTAGAGAAGTCTTTAGCCTCTTACCAAATCTAATGCTCTGCAAACATTACAAAATTCTCTAGAGAAAACATGCAAAACTATATGTACACTTTGTTATGATTGTTAACTATTAGACACCCTTTACTTCCAAAAGATGTAGATGTTTAAGTTCCTTGAAGTGTCTCAAATGGTAATTTCTCCCTCCTATTTTTTTAAGCCACAGGCTACATTTTTATCTACTAAAAAAAAAACCTAACAAACAAAAAAAAAAACCAAACACCTGCAAAAACTAAATCAAAAAGACATAAATGAGCAGGTCATTCTAGCTAGTCTGCATGCAGCAAGTCTTCAAGTGTCCTGGTCTGTTATAGGATGAAATGGGTGGTTTACTACTCTGAAGCTTACTAGGTTATCCCATACCCGTAAGCAGCGGGAAAGACCTCAAACTTGTCAGACAACAAACTCTTCACTAGAGGAAGTTTTGCGAAACATTTCTCTTTCCTTCAGTATTCCTTCAGGCTTTCCCCAATTTAATTTACACTCATCTGCTCCTTCATGTACACGTTCATTTTGACTAGCCATTAAAACCCACGGTTATGTTCTATGTAAACAGTATCAAAAGCTGAAAAGAATGTCTTATGTATACTCTATCTAGTACTTCAGTTCTTGTTGTCACATCAACTCCCACAGAAGCTTTTCACAGATATTTAGCAGAGAAAGAAATAAGCCTGTGGGACTTTGAGCAAGGTCCTGAGTAAAGATGCAGAAACAAATGGCCTGTAATGGTTTGCTCTACTCAGTCTGAAAGGAAAGAGAACTATTAAAAGGGGATTGGTATTCACTCCTACGTTTTATCAACAGGAAAAATAATTAAGACTATTGAATGTCTTCAAAAAACACCTGCTGAGGTCTTGATTCTGTACACGGAAACTGCTTTACTAAAGGGAAAAAAATGCTACCTTGGTCTAATCCATCTTGAAGAAGATAATCATAATAAGGAGATAAATGAGTGACATCAGCCAGCTCCTCACTTCTCATGAGAAAACAAAATACTGGGGGGCTTGTTTGGTACTGTTTTTTTTTATTTTTGGTAGACTTTTTTCTGTGGCTTAAAACCAAGATAAATTCTTGTTCTCAACAATGTTATTGACAGCCATTTAGTAACCAGAGATGCAGCCAGAATCACAAGCAGCTGCCCTCATTGCTGAAATTGAGAAATAAATTCCTGAATGTCAGTTTTTCAGCACTGGGCTTCATGTTGGAGAAGGTTATTTTTTCTTATTCACAAAATTGGGTATTCTCTATGTGGAGCTGAATAAGACAGACAACAGTCAGTCAGGTCTACCAAGGGCTTGTCTGGATATTTTATAAGACAAGAAAAGGAGAGACTTCTTTCAAATTCTCCAGAGTAATATTATCTATAACAATGATGTCCTTGGAAAAGAATTATCTGCAGGTTGGGATATCCCAGCTGTCAAATATGGGTCAGATTTTGACTGGGCATAGGGTTGGAGTGGGACTTGAAATGGAAAACAGAGTTAAACTTGCATATCACAGAACATACTGTTTCAGAATTTGTTGAAATATCTCAGACTAATATACCTCATTCTTAACTGAAAACAAAAATTAAATGTCCAATATTACTCTATCCCCCAATTTTTACTATGAAGAGGACATCAATCATTACAATATACAAACATTGTGAATATTTTTTCACTACTTAATAATCAAATGCATATAACAATGATGCAACTTACTTAAAGGATTCCACAATCAAGTTTCAACAAAATATGAAGCACACAGTAACTCATTTCCCACTATGTGTAATTCAATTAATATATCTTCAGTGCTGTACTTCTCCCTGCACAGATTATTTTTTAAGTTATATACTTTAGGCCATAAACTGTTACTCTCTTCAGATCCTTTTCTTTATACCCTGTGTAAGAATCAGTATTACAGGATCACTTCACAAAGCAAGTATGGACCACACACCAATGAGAAATAGAAATACTTTTTTAAAAAATTACTATTTGAACTTTGAAATTCCAGGCTGAAAAACAGGTCTCTTCCCAAGCTATTGCATTGCATACTCTATTTGTTAATAATGTGTCCCACCCTAAAAAAAACCCAGTCAGTATTTTACTTTCTTGGAAGGGATAAGACCTGTTGATGCTGTCCCTCAGTTCAGAACTAAGGTTTTCTAAGCTTTAATACATGCTTTTAAAGAAATCAGCTACTTAAGAAGCTGAAAAATGCTCTGTGACATTCTTTCACAGATCAGATTGAGTTTAATCTGCAATGATTCTTGAATATAAGGCTTCTAGTGTTTTGGTTTTTTTTACCAAGTTTATCCTTATCTGAAATATACTTTCACAGTTTTCAAGCTTAAAGTTCCAATGTATGAATTAGCAGAAGTGTTTAAGATAAAACTAGTTTTAAAACCACTAAGCTGTGAATCACATTTAGACTCTATACCATTAGAAAATTAAAAGTTAGAATAATACAGTGTGTGTTTGCTAACAGCTGAGAAAGAAATTTTTTACATAAAATCCATACAAAATTCTTTCTATTAAAAACATTTGTCAGACTGCATCATCCTTCTCAAGAAAACATACAAAGCCTTAATTTATGCTTATGAATATACATATGAATGGTCCATTTGTCATTTAAATGACTAGTGCAAATCACATGCTTAAAATTAAACACATGCATAAGAATTTTTAGGGCACTCCTTACACAAGAAAAAAGTGTTATATCATTATTACTCAATATGCCTGTTCCAGGCAGAAACTGGCAACAATCTAATCTCTTCTCAATCTAATCTCTTCTCAGATACATTTAAGCAGAATTGTGTTATTCTACAGTAAAATGCAAAATCTAGGCAAAATTTTTCCTGGCTCTATAGGTACAGATGCATTTACAGGTTCATTCTCTCAACAGGTTTTATTATGTGCTGATTCATCCAAAGAAAGGTTATATAAAACCTATCTCCCCTAAAACTTAGTAGATGGACCAGTTCAAAAGGCTACCTGCAACTGGACAACAAGATGAAGTCATACCACACAAAGAAAAGAGAAAGTCATATTTTCTTTTGATTTCTAGTTTTCTTCACTTGTATGGTTTCTGCACACATTTCTGTTTGCACAGTTTCTGAACATATTTCTTTTCCCGTGATTGTTTCATTGCCCATGAATTTCTCTGCCTCATCATCACTTTTCCTTCTACCATTCCTTTTTATTCAGTACAAACCATATCTTGACGAGGAAACTATCATTGTCAAAACTTTTAACCAAACTTCGAAGAACAACAAAAGAAACAGTCATGAAGAAATTATTGGGTTTTGGGTACTTTAACTAGATAGTTTCCTCCATCAATGAGCTTTACCAGCAGAAGACAAGAGATATTCTAACTCAGTATCCTAACATTGTTTTGCTTAGACCAGCCTTCTACTTACAGTTCTTCTTATCAAACTTACCTGACTTTTCATTCAGGGCTAAGCTGTGTCAGTAAAACTTGTATCTGGCACCAAGAAGAATTAAAAAAAGAAGCACAATACATCAACTTGACTACACTGTCTCACACATTCATTATTCTTTACTAAAATAGCTGAAGACAGACAACAGAAAGTGATAAGACAGAACAAGATGTTGATAAGTTTGTGCTAAAATATTTGCAGCCCAAAATAATTGTAGTTACTGCTGATATCAGATACCATCAATATTTAGACACTGCAGGTGCCAGTTATGGATTCACAGCCTGCTTTCCTAAATATCCATGCTCCAGCACCAACACTTGCAACAGAGGTAGCAGCAGCATACTAAACCTAAACACAAACCAGTCTGGGCAACAAACTAGCCCTCATGCCCCCACACCACCTTTATTTTTTTTTTAAATAAAATTTAA
>JAAGNO010021094.1:58014-69833 GCA_033439905.1 Ceryle rudis | reverse complement strand
ATATAAATTCGAAAATTTTCTTAGGAAAATATTCTTTCTAGTTAAGGAAAACAAAAGAATTTAAAGTATGAACATTCCAGATTTGGTTTAATTTAAAATGTCTGTTCAAAGTGAAATACTTTGTTTTAACACATTGAATCATTTGTCTGGACAGAAATAACAGCTACAGTTTATTCCTGAAAATATGAAAGGAGAGACATTTAATTCTGAAAAGAGATAAACCAATCTCCAAACTATAGTTGTTGTTTTAGTTATGAATGGCAGTTTCCAGCATCTGATTATCAGCATGATGGGGAGAAGTTAGAGAGGGCCTAGTGGAATGAATGTAAGTTTCATGCAGCCCTGATAACAGCCTAGTACAGGTCAATTCAACAGAATTGTAAACGAAGATGAGAAGAGCAGGAGTGTTCATAACTTTAATCCTACTCTTCCAGAATTAGAAGACAGCTTAAAAAAATAACTTGAGACATTTACTGATCAGTTTTCTGTATTTGAGTTTACTGATTTGGTCAAATTTCAAGACTGAGATAAAATAAGGGATTTGGTTCTTACCACAGGGTTCTTTAGTTGTCACTGCGGAAGCTTCTATAAGAAAAGAAAACAAAATTAAGGTGTAGATCAGCAGGTTTGGGTTTTCTTTCATAGAGCATTGGAGGAGGGTCAATAGTGCTGCCCAAACCTCTTTAGTCAGAATATTCAAACAAGTAATTGTATTAGCATTCCACTCACATTTGAAAAGGCAAAGAAAACATCAGCTACATATAACCCCATTTTTATCTAGTTATTTTAAGAGTCATGTCTTTCATCATTTTCCAATGACATCACTGACTACAAATCAGACTGGTTATTAATAATATTTCTGTGTATAAGGTTACAGAAAAATATTCCAAAATCACACATTCTTATGACAGTAAGATAAGCTAAAGCAGTTTCCCAGGGTACATACATTTTGGAATGTCTAACAGAACAGTATCCAATGTCACTAAAGAATCAAAACTTACCTACTTTTTCACAGCTACTCTTACCTCTGAAGAGATACATGCAACAGTACAGATAGTTTTACAACTATTTTTACACTGTGATACACAAAAGAAATTATGAGCTGGCATTTACAAAATCTGTTTGGAAGCTTCCAAAGAACTTCATCCTGAAAACAATTACTTAAAATATGCTAAGGTATAAGTATTTCCAAAAGAGACTGATATTTCTTTTTTTTTTTTTCCCCCTTTTTTTTTTCCCCCTTTTTTTTTTTTTTTCTTTTTCCTTTTTTTTTTTTAAATAGAATATAGGCCCTAGGTTTTCATCCTTCCAGGCTGGGAATCATCTGGCTGAGTGGTTAACCAAGACTAACCAAGATGGTTAGGGGCAGAAGATGCACCAGTTAAAGCTAAAATCAGTCTGTCAAAGAGCTGATAGCAGCCTACAGCTCTTGAAGGGCAGTTACAAAGGTAGTAAGAGTCCACATCCTGGATGTACTTTGCTCAAGCACACACACATATTTTACTGATACAAGTAACTTCTTAGAGCCCACTTGAAATAATAATAATGTGTGTAAGCACTTGCAATATTAGATCCCAAGTAAATGTTAATGTTGAGTAAAACAAAAGTGAAATCACTGGAAGATAGAGAAGCACAGAGATTTTGGATGTATTGATAATTTTTGATGCTTGGGCAAATATCTGTGAATATCAAGAGTACTGATGCATTAATTAACAGATTTACCTGCCTCATATGCTACTGTGTGAAAGTAATTTCTATTTTTCACTTGCTTGACAAGTAGTAAAACTGGTATCTTTAATATTACTCATAAACTCTTAATAAGATTCCTTAAAAAACCCCAAAAAATTACATTTTATGCAGATGTATGATTAATCTGTATGCTTATATTTGATAAAATAATTCAAAACTAATTCCCTCAGTCTAACACATTTTCTGTATCATAGTTGTGGTAACTGTGTGCAAGTTTGTCACCTATTGTGTGAGTAGGGACGATCCCAGTGTTTGCTGGCATGCTGACTGGTGAGATGGTGCTGTGCAAGAATGTTGAATTGTAATAATCTGTAAGGAAATAAACAACATATGAACATTAAAAAGTAAAATTAATTATTTCATATAGCTATGTCATTAAAAATGTCTTAGACTACAGTCTTTCTCATTTTTTTTCCTACTATTACTTTCAAACTAAATAAGGAATTTTGCAATGTACAAGGACAAACTTGTTTTAGTGTTATTCAGGCATAATTCAGAAGTCAAAAACAACAAAAAAAGGCATTAATAATTGTGAGCTGGGAAAAACTAAAACATTTTGCTATATTCTTACAATAAAACACAATTATGAATAGTGCTTGTGCTCTTCCAGAAACGAGCACTCCAGTTGTGTTTGCCAGATCACATACCTTGTTCACTATATTACTTGCGGTATCTCAGTATTTATCTCCCTCTTCATAAACCACTGATAAGCTTCTACATTCTCTTTTAGCTTCATTCCTATTGATCTTGCTTTAGCAAAAGCATTACTGACAGCAGTCAGTATTTTGATATTATTCTGATGACTGCAAGACTCAGACATCAGATATCAGATCCTGGAAATAATCCTGATATGGCCACTATGCCAAATTACAGGTAGCTTTCCTGTTTGATGAACCATAAGCTGGAGAAGGCTACCCAGAGGCTGAAGCACTTAGTTTTCCCCTACAGGTCAGAGAGTACCTAGAGGAAGACAGCAAACCTGATGAAGCATTCTTGAAGGCAATGGGACTGTGTGTGGTGAGGGCAGAAGTGCTGCTGCGTGGTGGGTTGCTGAGTCCCATGGCAGGGACAAAGCCTGCATGCGTGGAAAGGTATGTGCTGTCTGCAGGAGAAACACCTGGTGAGAGGTACAGCAGTTTCATTAATGCTTTAGAGGCTGCCCCGTCAAGGCAAGACACAAAGCTGCACACAACATAGGACTGCTGTGCTGGAGTGCTCCCCTATTGAGCCACTGTGAATTTGTTAGTAAGCAAAGGTGCATTGAACATTTGAGATGTTAGGTGGTCCAGTGGGTGTCAACTGAATATCCTGTAAGTATAATTCTTTTTGGTGTCGACTGCACCTCTTTTATGTTAAATGCTCCATTTTAAATATACTGAAATTCATTATTCCAAACCAGACTTGTCTGATATTCTTGCCTCTTAAGACAACATATTTCATTTCACTGGGCTGAAGAAAAAGCATTATGCACTTTGTGAGATAACTATGCACAGAAAAAAGAAAGAAGAAATGATCAGAAAAAGACATCAATGCACTTCTGTCATGTAAAGTTTCTTACCAGGCACGGCTGTGGCTGATTCACCTCCTTAAAAAAAGAAAGAGGAGAAGTGTAAATTAAACTTTCAACAAATTAAACACAATCATATGACAAAAGCATTTTAAGAAATTATTTCCTCCCAAATATCAGCTGAGGTCTCCCCAGGCAATTACACATACTTAAGTAATATTTAGTGACATGTAGCAACAACCAGACACCCAAAATATCAAGCATATGATATGTTCATGGATGGCGTCCACATTAAAAATCACTTTTCCTTGAGCCATGCCTCTGTGCTGGGCAGCCTAAGGGGTGGAAAGAGTTATCAGGAAGGCTGCAGTGGATGCCAGTTTAGCTGAAACAGAAGAGCAGCAATAATACCATAGTCCCAAATTCTGTGTTACCTTCAGTAATGCCTGGAGGTATGAGTGATGTGAAGCGTGCAGGTGAAGGTGATATAAGGGAGGGAGAGCTGGTGCTTGCCAGATTTTCTTCTCCTGCTGCACAATGGGGAAACAGAAATAATTGGGTGAGCTATGCATGAAAGTGAGAGGCTCATTGTAAGCAGAATGGCTGCCAGCTGCTCTTTGAATCATAGTTCTCCCTCCAGTACTGGCAAAAAGAACACATTTACATTGCTCTCCATTTCCTGCACAGGCTGTGTAACATATTTGCTTGGATTTATTGGAAGAACATGGCTTGAGATCAGGTCTGCAAGACCACCAATTCCAAATTCCCACCAGTTTGTCTGGGATGCCTCTGTGGCAAAGGAATTTGATCATCCTTTAGCAAGGTGTGGGGGATGGTCTGATTTCAGGTATTTGAAAACAGCAGCTGAAGGGGGTGAACTGATGTGCAGCTTGCAAAAAACCCAGACTTATAGGGGTGTTTTTGTTTTGTGTTGTTGACCCAGGAAGAATCCTCTTCCCACAATTACCAGATACTGCTCTGGTGCCTAAGGAGCTCTGCAGGAATTGCAGGAAAGTGCCACTGTGACAGCTCAGCTTGAAACTCTCATCTGAGAGCTCAAGGGGAAGAGGTGTTCCTAAGGAAGACATCAACTCATAACAGTAGCATGTTATAGCTTGAATTCTAAGTGCTTTCTTTGAAAAACCTGCGTCAAATTCTCCTTTTGATTTAATGTAAATAAAGCCCCTAATATGTCCTCATCACATTAACAAGTCTGCTGTAGTATAATTGACCACAGATAACCTATGTCACCAGGTTACTTTAACAGTGATGGAATTAACCAGTGTATCATAGAAGTAAATGCCAGTTCGGCTAAAACAAAGAGGACCAATGCTGCAGTCCTAAATTCACTGTTACCTTCAGCAGTGCCTGGAGGTGAGAGTGATGTGGAGCGTGTATGTGGAGGTGACACAGGGGAAGGAGAGCTGCCAGTTGCCAGATTTTCATCTCCTGCTGCACAGTGGGGAAAGATATCATCAGGTGAGCAATGCATGAAGGTGAGAAATTCATCTATAGTAGAAAAAGGCCAATGGTTTGTATGGCTTTTTCTGAACCACCTTTCTCAGGATAGATTTGACTGAGGGATACTTAAGTGTTTCATGTTTATCAATGTATTTTGTAATACCAAAAACTAAAACTCTCAAAATCTTTCACATCATCACACAGGAGTGTATACAAGCATAACAATATCAACCAAGGATGACTTTTCACTGAATGGAAAGTGACTTTACTGCTAAGAAGAGATACCAACACTAATTCTGTTGTCAAGAAAAATCCTACCTGTCTATAATCCTCACTATACAACAGCTGTAAATATGAGCCTCATCACTCCCAAAAGTCATTTACTTTTTCTAACATTAAGTTCTGAACAGCAGTGCCCTTCCTGTTGATATTTAAGCAACTCTCCAAATAACTCTTATCTCCAGCTTTTAAATTACTTCCTGACCTGAGTGGAGAGCCATGATCTCCTCATACCTATAAAAACAAGCTTCATTTTTACACTCTGCTTTGAAATCCTGATGCAAAATGTTTTGTATTTGCGTAAAGTAAAATTTCTGTGGCAAGAAAGAGAGACAAAAATAAAGGGCAATGTCTGGAACCAGGAAAATTTGTTCTCATCGCTGTATTTTTTACTCATTTTGATTGTAAGTGTCTAATTTGACATTAGAATCCTGAAATCCATCCTGAAACTATGCCTGTTCCCTCAAGACGTCTCTCTCTAGCACAGCCTGCTGTTCTTTCAGCAAGGAACAAACCCACTTGTTCACACATTTCTTGCTGTGACTGTCCACAAACTTTCATCTGCCCATTTGGCTCTTCCTTTCTCTCCCCTATTCTACTAGTTCTTGCCCAATATGTTTCTTTCCTGGATATTTGTTTGTTTGTTTTTGTTAATGTGTGTTTTTCAGATGATACTTCACTTACAATTTTTCTGTTACTTCAGCTGCCCTAGATGGTACTGCACAACTGTTGTAGCTCTATTCTTTTGAAAATAAACTTCTTCAACCATTAAAGCAAAAATCCAGATTTATGTGAAAAACTTCAATACTTATGAAGGATACGTGTTCTGTTGCCCTGTTCATATGCCAGCATCAAAACCATGTCTGTCATCTCTAACATAGAAGTCACCTGTGGAGAGTGACCAATTTTATTTGTGCTCAGAACTCTCATGAAATGTGAATAAACCGTGGCATGAAATTGAATGTAAACAAAAGTATAAATCCTGCAAGTACAAGCAGTTGAATATTTTGTGGGCTGTACATTATTCAAGAGCTCTTCCTACAAATTAAAAATTAGAAAAAGCTAGTAGTCTGATATTTTAAAGAAAAAGTATCAAGAGAAGGCAAATGAAGCTGAGCTAAAAATTGTAACACAGAGCTAGATACTTCATTCTCTATAGAAGTGGAGAGGGGTGTCGTCTAAAATCTGGTCCATGAAATGAGGATATGGGTCTACCTATAGTTGTCTGATATCATATGAAACTGTCAAAATTAAACTGCTTTTAATTGTAAAAATATGATCTGCAAAACATGTAGTAGACTGACAACATGTTGGATTGTTTTAGAAGCCACTGTGGTAAGAGCCCTACTATAATAACTAATTTCTATTTCTATATCTCCACTGAAACACAGGACCATGAACACTTGTCAGAGCTATAGGATGTTAGCAGATGAAGCTTTCTAATCTGAAAGATGCTACAGATAAGAAACAAAAATATAGATTATTTTTTAAACTGTCAATGTATCTTCAGCCTCTGAAATCTTTAGTAAGGACTGTAACATTTATTAACAGCAATTGTATAATAGAACTTTAAACATTAAACTACCAAGGAAACTTTTAAAAGCTAACGTATATTCATTCATATTTGGGTGGTGCTTTGATCTTGGTTGGATGCCAGGTGTTCACCAAGCCCCTCTATCACTTCCCACCCCTCCTCTCTGCTGGTCCAGGGGGAAGAAAATAAGATTAAACTTGTGGGCTAAGACAAATGAAGTTTAATGAAAAAAGCAAAGCATGGATGCACACAGAAGTAAAAGAAAACAAAGAATTATTCTTCCCATCAGCAGGCAATGTCTGGCCCTTTTGGGAAGCAGGGCTCCAAATGCATAGCGGTTGCTGCAGAGGACAAGTGGATGTGCCCCCTGCTCCTTTTCCTAGCTTGTATAGTTCAGCTGATGTCATATGGTGTGGAAAATCCTTTTGGTCAGTTTGGGTCAGCTGTCCCAGTTGTGTTCCCTCCCAAGATCTTGTCCACCCCACCCCCTGCAAGGGGAATATTGAAAAAACAGCCTTGGTGCTGCGTGAGCCCTGCTCCGCAGTAGCCACAACATGGGTGTGTTATCAGCACCTTTCCAGCTCTTAATGCAAAGCACAGCACTGGGAGGGCTGCTACAGGGAAAATCAACTCCAGCTCAGTCAGACCTTATACAATTTGCCGTGAAAAATTCATTTGCAATGTATGTTAATGTTATTTATATTCAGTGTTTGAAAGCTGTCTGTTGATCACTCTAAATTCCATAATACAATTTTTCTTTCTTTAACTGTTTTGTCAGCTTAATAATCAATTATTCCTACCCCCCAAATCTTTTGTTCAATGCATTAAATATACCTCAAGCCCAAAATTAACTTTTTTGTGAGCATCTACACAGATCATCTTTCACTCAACTATTTCAAAGAAAATAATAAAAGGATTTGCAGAAAAAGTCCTAAATGAAACTCTGGTCAGAGATTAGTGAAACATTTAGAAATCCTTTTCAAGCTATTTCCTGATCTGTAATGCAAACATGAAGGAATCAAAAATATATACTTCAAGATTCCCTCTTCCAAGTAAGATAATAAGAGCAAAAGAGGGCTCATAAGCTTGTCACAGAGTTGTATTTCTGGTTGCATTATTCACTTCCTTAAGATTCCTGTGAAAGTAATTTTCCCCATCCTCTCCCTTGTAAAGTTAGGAATAATGCTACTAACTTAAAAATAGCATGAGGCTTATTGCTCACTCATAGTAACATACTAAATGTTACACACAAACACAGAACTCGAGGTTGGAACCTCAAGAGACTGACTAGTCTAACTATCCTGCTCAGACCAGTGTAAACTAGAGCAGATCCATTATTAAGAGTCTGGAAAATAGTAGTCCTAGATTGCTCTTTTTTCCCTCCAAATAAACACTGGTATTTTGACAGAATTTCATGGCAGTTATATGTCCTTCTAAGCATTTTAAAGGTCTCCTGCTCTTCTATGATTCCATTCCATCATACAATTTATTCTAGCAATGGAATAGGATGCAGTTGAAAAGAATTCAATAGGTGGCACCAGAACACTAAAAAAAACCCTCTCAAATAGCAAAGCAGATACATTTCCCCATGTAACCTTACTGAGAGATACTACATAAACTGAAGCAAAATAAAGGATCCCAACACACCAGACTGTGTTACTCCAATATTAATAGGCATACTGCTACAATTAATTTATTATTAAAAAAAAACCAAAAAATCAAACATCCCACAGATAACAAATATGCCTGAGCTAACCTTGGGCTAACAAAATTAACCTCAAAGTCAAAACTGTATGTTCATGTTTATATTCTAAAATAGAACTCTAGAATCTTGAAGACTGAAATCTAATAATATCTTTACAATTTAATAAGGATGTCCAACCCCCCCAAAACATGCTGTGTGGTATGAAAGCCTGATGATTACCAAACTAAGCAAGTTGATCTGGTTTAAACAAGAACTACGCCAACCCTTTTCTCTGCATTCAGACATGAGACATTTTGAACATAATATGTGTAGTATAGGCTCAGATTACCCACATGGATGAACTAAAGCATACAAAAAGCTCCTACTGCTGAAGGAACTTTCCTAAGCTTCCCTTTCCCTTCTCTTGATTTGGCCACCAGCCAGTTCCTGCCAACTTACCCAAAAGATCTGCAACCCATCACTAACAGATCTGGCCTTAGTCAGGTGCATTGCATAAAAATAAATCCAGCACATCCTATGGACAGATGGGAGCTTGGCTAATAGGTTTAATTTGCCTTTTTCTCTGGCTATCAGTTGGCAGAGTGTAGCTGCTGCTTGAAAGAAAGTCTTTACATGGAATGACAGGCTGTCAATGAAATACACCTTAAACAGGTGTGCTGACCAACCTTTATCCTGAAAGCCCGGATACATAGGGTTCCTGGAAGTGAAACACAGGACTACCATATTTTGAAGAAACCTTTCTATGTTCAACAAGAAGAGTAACTGCAATAATCGTGAGAGAGACTAGGGAAAAAAAAAAAAAAAAGAAAAGCCAAGCACTTCAAACCCCAAGGACAGTAGGCTGTATGGGTCACATTTGGAGGTACAGGAGCTGCTATATTGCTGCTGCAGTAATGACTGAACTCACTGCAGTGAAATGTGGTGCCACCCATGTAGGAAATTAGTGGTCACTGCTGTCCTCTCAGGAAAGACAGAATAAACTGAAAATGCTTTCTACTTGGCAAGACCAAGTGACTTGACAGAAGACAACTCAGACCTAGAATATGTTAAAAGATGCTGTGAGTCCAGGATCTGATCTTGAGCAGAAGAAAGTGACAGCACATATTTCTTGTGCACATGTCTTATTAAAGGAAACTACAGCTGATAAGTTAGAGCTACTGTTGAATCTACATTAAGAACCTAAAAACATTATCATGGTTATATGGGAAAAAATAAATAAGCTGATGAGAGGGACCTGCCTTTTAACTCCATTTGCTGCTTAATTTGCACAGCGTGTAAAATGGACCAGGTTTTCTAATTCCTGCTGAGCTGGACAGGGGACTGCACTTGCCTGCCAGTAGCTCAGGCTGTCCCCTCTAAGTACCCAAGTGCTGCAGTATTGCATTCCTTGATGAACATAGCATAGAGAAATATGGAAAGGAGGATGCCTTTCTGCTGAGAGTGCATTTGGTGGTTTATCTGTCATGGTACCATACCAGCTGGCTCTTCACATCCAGCTGCACTCCACATGTCTTTGCCAGACCTGGGGAGGGGTCAGAGGAAGTAATCCTTCCTCTCAGACTTGTGACTGTGAAACCATTGGCAGACGGGTTTTTCTGCTAGGAACAACACTTAGTGATTCTGCAGAGCTGTTGCCCTTTTCCCAGCATCTCTCTCCCCTTTGGCATATTGGACAGAACCCAGCAACCCCCACTGAGCAGCACTTTACAAAAGCAGCTAGTGTAGGTCCAGATTCTGTCTTCCCTCTTTTTACAGCTGAACGGCACTGCTTCGGCAGGGTCAGGGTTCTTCACATCTGTACAGAAAGCAACAGGATGTGGTCTACTTGTTCAGATGGAGTAAAGCTCTTTGAGGGGGTCTTCTAGCAAACAGCACAGACATTAGTCAGCTTCACTGCAAGCCAATACTAAATTTCAAAAAAAGAACAGTTCCTGGTGGGAGGTGAAGGGTGAGTAAGGCAAGGAGACTTACAAAATGCTGCCAGCCTCCCTTCTTTGATTTATTTTTAAACTTCAAGTAGGATAGGATGTAATTCACACCTACTTTAAAGCTCCCTTGCGCTGCCAGAACCAGCTAAAGGGATCTTAAAGTAAATGAGCATCAGGGCCAGAGATGTTACTGCTTCTTTTTGCTGCAAACATGAAAGGGATCCATTGCGACTTTATCAATAAACCTGGTCAGATCTATGAATAGGCTAGCAAACACTTAAATATCTTAGCAATTCTATACCACAGAGGATCCCTCAAATTTTATAGGTAGAATCATATATGCTAAAGAGTTTTCATAATCAGACTGCAGAATTACACTTTATTCTTTAACACTAACTCTGGGGAAGAAAAAAAAAATCACCAAAAACTGTTTCCAGTTTCTGGACAAACTGCTACTTTTTGAAAATTTATTAAAAGAATGCCATATAAAGTTCACATTAAAAATATGTGAAATTTTGCATTACAAAACCATATTATACACTGGAGCTTAACATTTAGAAACTTTTGGGGTAAATAGGATATTTCAGAGGATCCAAAAAAATGTAACTGTACTTTTGGTCATTGAAGGTGCAGCACAAAATCACTTCGAAGTAATCCATAATCTAATTGGCTAAAATATTCATAATGCTGCAACAAACATAGGAATGTTATACATCTACTGTAGCTGAGAAATAAAACTAAATAAATATTAAAATTTCTATTCCTACGGACACTATTTACATTATTTCTTTTCACCAGAAATTAAACAGTCAAAACTGTAAATTTTAATCTTACTGAAATTCTAAAATGTTTTGATTGAGAAATGCCAGTTGTTTCCTTTTTGGCATCAGGATGTAACTTTCTAACTCTTCAAAATTATAATTAAAATATTTTCCATTTGAATTCCTCAAAATATTTCCTTTTATACAACTACATTAATAATTTACTCCCATAGTGGCTCCTTAACTCACTGCAATCTTTACTTAAGAGCCTGATACTGTCGCCATCTTTAATCTTTGTATCTGGGGAGACAAAGGCTTTTTCATTCTTGAGACACCTGCCAGTGCTCAGACCTGAACTGCATTGTGGAAGGGATAGTCTTCCTACAATCCAGATCTCAGGAATAATTGCAGGTCTACAGTACAGCTAAATAGGATAAGTTGCTTTATTAATTTTCTAATGAAAATTGACCTTTGAAATTAATGCTAGTTCTTGGTTCTCAACATTGATGATCCTCTCTTTGCTGCCCAGCTTCCAGAATGGGTGTTGTCTCTCTCCTCAATTTCAGAGTCAACTCTAAGTGTTAAGCAGCATTTACATCATTAGAGAAGGCAAAAAATTCAAACTAACCAGCAATCAGATATAAGGACAGCAGCCAGAAGAAAGACATAGAATTAAGAAGAGTTTATAGCTGGCAGATACAAGGAGCAATACAATGTTGCAGGCTCAGAAAAGCAGAGGAAGTACAAATTTCAAAGTTTGTCAACATTTAGCAGCTAAGCCAAATTAATACCAGGAATAACTTCTACTAACATACAGAACCTCTCTTAAGGAAAGAATAAGAAGAAAAGCACAAGGAAAACACTGATTTTTTTTTTTTTTTCCCTCGACTAACCT
>JAAGNO010021094.1:12309-32010 GCA_033439905.1 Ceryle rudis | reverse complement strand
AGGGTGGTGGTGGGAGGCAGGGGGTATGGGTTGGGTTTCTTTGTTTTGTTTTGTTTTTGTTTTTTTTTTCTGTGTGGTTTTTGTTGGGTTTGTTTCCCTGTGGTTTTTTTTTTCTTATTTGTTTTTGAGGGGGGAGTGCTTGAATAAGCTGGCATTGATGCATTGTATCAGGTATGCTAGCATTATTTTTTTGATTGGGAAGTCATCCTAGACATTAGAAAGTGTTATTTTATTAATCTATAGAATGTAGGTAGAAATGAAAGAATAACAGTGCCTAAAACACTGATTAATTTAATGGGATGTTTCAGCAGTGTAAATCTTTACAAGGACAGATCAAACTCCAAGTTTGGTGCTTGATGTTACAATATATTGGTATGTATAGGTACATCTGCAAATACCATTACTTGTCTATTTCTTACCAGGATAACCAACTAGATACATGCCTTTTATTTGGGTGATTTACACAGCAGAAAGGCCTTTGCTCATACTCTAGCTATTCCTAACTTGCTGTTGTCATTTTTGTGCAGTTTGATGTTCTTAAAAGTGGCTTGGTGATTACTGGAAATTAACAAAGTTTTATAGGATGTCTGTGCTTGTGGTGGATGCCAGACAACCTTAAAAATTATCCTGCTTCTTCAAAATCACCAGGTACAATAGGCTCTTGGAAAATAATAATAGTAATAACAAAAGATGTCCCAAAAAGCCCATCCAACACTTACAAACAAGTACCTGAAAACTGTTCTCCACCTTTTCCAAATGTTGCTCCTCCATTAGCAAACTCATCACTAGAAGACTACCCTGTTGCCCACTGCTATGAGGCAGAGTAATCTAACAGTAAAGATTAAGTGTAATGGTTCTGTCATCCTGATGGGACAATCGATCTCTGTGCCAAACTACACAGTGAAAGGTCCGTGAGGTTGAGTACTTCATACTACCGAGTGAGATTGCTAATTGTTTTAAAGTACAGTAGAGAGGATTTAAAACTTATAACTCCTTTGAGAGTCTCCTGTTTATTAAATATGGAGAGGAACTGGATCAAGCTAGACTACTGTATGTGGACAGAGAAAATAACTATTACGTGAAATAAAATACTCCTCTCTTCCAGCCCTCTCAGTTAGCGAACACATTGACTGACTGTGTAGGTGGTGAGACAGCAGACAGTAACCTGCCCTTTCTGGAGAAAAGGGAGCAGTGGGAAGTCTCAGAAAGACTTATACAATGGAAAGTAGGACACCAGATTTAAAAAAATAAAGGACAGGAAAACCAAGATATTTTGTACTTTTCCTCTACAGTACAGCATTCACTTGTTTTCTTACAATATCCAATAGCTGACAACCAGATTTATTCATTGCTGCCTCTCTTCAGAGACTTTGAAGGACAAGAGAACTAATGCTTAGGCTTCAAAATGCTCTTCCTAGATGGTTATCAACTAAAGGCATTTTCTTGCTTACATCAGTATAAACCTGGAGTTACTATAGTGATATAATAGAAGCACGCATAAATTCAATGTATGTGAAAAGATGTTTCAGGCCTGCATAGAATTTGCTGACATTTCAGAATATATATTTCAAGGCACATTTTAGGGTCAACGTTACTTTAGAGAAAAGCTTTTGTGTCTGCCATCAACTATCCCAGATTACATTAATTAGCTAAACTGTTGGAAGGTACATGTACATAGAATGCTGCATGCTTTTTCAAGAAAATATTCTCTTAAACATAGTTCCATTTTTTCTTCATATAAAGTATTACCTCAAAATTAATTGCTTTTCCAAGATCAACCTGTTGGGCTCTATCTTTCTCTTACAAAATTAAAAAAAAAAGTCAGGCAGTGGGGTAATTAAACAGACAAAAATTTTGAAGGCTCTTTAAGAAACAGTTTTTATAAAATAAATAAATAAACTTTTAGAAAATAAGTAATTTCCAAACTGTAGAGATTAATTTGTAATTATAAACTTTTTTTTCACTAACCCCAACACAGTAAAAATCAAAATTTGAGGAACTGTAAGCAGATTTTGACATCAGGGAGTGGCTAAAATGGATGGGAAGATTTTTTCTTGAAGAATTTAAACTAAGATGATAAAATACTGCATTGTGAGATGAAACAAACATAAAGACCTGCACTGAACGGGTTCACATAAGGGATCTAAATGTATTCTTTTTTAAATACAACTACAAATCTTTTTTTTTTATTTTTTTTTTTTTAAATGGTTCATATAACTTTCACATATGACCATGCGGAAGACATTTTAGCCTTGTACATTGTACATCGGTCTTCCTGATCTAGGTTCTGACACCATTGTATACAAATGTATTCTAGTTTCTGAACGGTGTCATTTCTCTGCTTTGCAAAGCTTTTCATTTGTTTTACTTCTACAGAGGACATTCAGGGATCGAAATAAGAGAAAGAAATATCAATTGCTACCTACCTTTGACAAAAGCATCCTGTCTCAGAAATGCAACGCCAAATGCTAAGAGTTTAAGCCACAAAAACATGGTTATTTCTGGAAATCAGGCGTATCCTTATGAAACAGCATGCGTCTCTCTCTGGAAAGCAAAATAAGTGTTATCTGTCTGCACAAGAATTTCTCAGCAAAACTTGAATCAAAAAGGAGAATAACTAGGCATATACATTGCACTGTCGCCTTATCTGCGAAGGAGTTGCTTCCTCTGTTACCCCAAACTAACCACTCACAAACTCACTATGCAGTTGAGTGATGTCAGAGACAATTACTTCTTCAAAAAAAATTTCTTTCAGTTTCCAGGAAGTCAAGAGGGTTTTTCTTAAGTTGCTGCAGTGAAGCTCAGCTTCCTTAATTCAAACGAAATAGGTTATTTTCAGCCATTTTTTTCTACGGAGGAGCTAAACCAGACTTAACTTTTTAAAGGACTGGATGTCACAGTCATTCTTTCTCTCTCTCCATATTCGCTTTTCATACACTCACCAAGTCCCTTCTATACTCTGGATGCTTCTTGAGATTTCTGATGAGAGAAAGAGAAACCCAAAGTATCAGTCAACAAACCCCTTATATTGGCAACAAGACCTTCATAAAAATATGCATCCTCAAGTGAAGTGACCACTGATTAAATATAAACCTTTTAAACATGGGATATATTTCTGGATCTTTCCACAAGGATACAATTCTATGTTTGACAGTAATAGGCAACAAATGGATAGAAGCAGTCTAATCCTGTTTTCCATAATACTCAGTTCCTAATTAGAAGCAATTTTTGACCATGATAATGACAGAGGATTGTGGTTCCTTTCCTGGAGTTGATGCAAGATACTGCATGCACTGAGATAGTACTTAACAGCTTGATATCAAATGCCCCTTATATAGTAGATTACAAAAGGAATAAATGTGAGGAATGATTCTCTTATTGGAGGTTTGAATGATTTTTAAAAGAACCAGCAGAATCATGGCAAAAGGCAGATAAAAAAGGGAAAATAATGTATTTGTGCTTATTATTCATATCATAAGTCCTTCGGGGTCTTCCTAAGCATCACACAGGAAAAAATTCCACAAACTCACGTAAAAATTGACAGATTACCTGAGTGAACAAAATTCCCCAAAGATTAAACCTAGATTCTACACATCAAACTTTTATTCATCTTATAAGAAAGGCCAAAATCTTAGCTTCCTTTAAGCAGTATGTCTCTATACAAACAGGCTGTAATAATAATTATATGGTAAACATGTTCAGAACAAAGCTGACATAGTGATTTCTGTTTTACACTCCAGAGACTCCAATATTGATATATAACAACTTTATCATCCTGGAGTTGTTGCTAGTGGAATTTGGACCATAGCCATATGTTGTCTGCAGCACTAACATCTTAGTCCTTGTTAGCCTTAGACAAAACCAGTATAACAGAAGGGCTCAAGCATGCAATCTGATGAGTACATGATATCCTGGAGAGCAGTTCGCATAAAGGCTCTCAACAAGAACCAGGCTCTGTTTCCACCTGACCTTCCCCAGCAGTTTTGTACAACCTCCACTCAACTTTTCAAGCTGTGTCCCCAGGACAAATTCCTGCACAATGAAGCTTTTTTGGCTTTTTAGCCTCCATAGAGCTTAAATATTGCAACATATCATATATATTATTTATTGATAACATCACATACTCTAGCCATCATACCAATTGGGTATGATACTATTATACTCAAATTTAACAGTTGAGAAACCATAAACCATCAACTGTTGAAATTAATGACCAAAGTTACAAATAAAACTTACTGAGGTTTCAGAGACTCAAGCCATACATTGTAAATCTCAGTCAAGTGCTAAGGAAAAAAAATATCTCTGAGAGCAAATTACTTCAGTGCCCATTTTTTGGCAATGAACCATTGCTCTGTAACTATGAGAGAACAAACACCTTCACAGAAATTACACAGTGTCTTTGGTTCTGGATTAGTCTTAGATGTTTTAATATTCCATCTGCTTGCAGTGCATTTGAAATACAAATCTCAGTAGTTTGTCTGGTTGACATTTGTCTATATGGGCAACTGAGGAAGAAATAAAGGATATCATGGTACTAAAACAATGGCTTTTTAAAGACTAATTAGGAAGTCAATACTTCTACCAAGAGATGCCTTGTAAACTTTAGGCACCGAATCCTCAAAACAGCTGCGGACCTGGCCTAAGGAGGAGGAAGGAAATGTGTGACAAAAAGCAAACTCTCTCAAGATTTCTCCCCTTATAATAAGCTTTTGAAAGAAGGTAATTTTCACCTACATATACAAAGTTAGGAGCTACACAAAAGAAAGTTCAGATTTAAGCAAAATCAAACAATCAGCCGAGGGGAATCGGTAAACTCTGCTAGCATTTTCATTAGTCAGAAAAATCTGAATGTTGCAGGATACAAAGCTGTATGCATTGGAGGACTTCAGAACTGAAAGAGCAGCCCCAGCTCTACTGATTAACAAAGGAGGGCAGTTTAGTTCCTCTCAGCCACAGGGAAGGTCAGGAAAGGGTTGTTGTAGAATTTTTGAGTGGAAAATATGGTCCATAAAAGCAGTTGCTTCAGAAAAATAAAGAGAAGGTGGTTTGAACGGGAAATCCCTACAGCTCTTCTGTTTAACTCTCCTTTCAAAGAGAGATTGCTTGGTTTTGCTGGCTAAGATCACTGCACTGTGAGCAAGCCAAAGAACAAACTACAAACTGAGGAAATTTCAGTTCTAGTGTGGTTCAGACCTGTGCTGAATGCAATAATATGAAGATGCTATAGTGGGATTTTATACTCATCATCTTATCTTAAGCCCCGTATCACATGGGTTCAATCCACAGTAATATATTATGGCTACACCAATATATTTAAACCCTATGTATTGCTTCCTATATATGGCTCACCAGAATTAATCAAAACTGTGTTTAAGCCTACTAGAACACATGAAGTCTTTTCTCAAATGTAAACTGCAGTTTTCTTTCCAAGGATAAACCTAAACCCCCACTTTGAGGGAAGCGGGAGTGGATTAATTTACTCTACTTCCAGATTAAGCATTGGGCTATTAAAATAAATAATTTCTCAGGACATAACCTTAATTTTTAATGAGACAAATAATTAAATAATTATGAAACTATAGTAGTACACTTGCCCAGCACTGTAGAGAATCAAAGCCAGGACCGTCAATTTGTACTATTAAGGATTCATAAAATGATAATAAAAAACATGCAGATGCTTAAATTACCTACCTCTTTCAAAGTGTCTTTCTTTTAAGTTATGAAAAGAGCTAAAATACCCAAAATAATGAAACAAACAAACAAAAACCCAATAACAAGCAAGTCTTTCCTTGTCTGATTCACCTGTCTTGCAATACAACAGACTTGTTAATTTACCATAAATTTCTCTATATTCTGTGCAGTTGAACATCAGCTCAGAGAGCAATTTTAACAAAACTGCCATAAAATTCTAAAAATATGAAGTAACAATAACAAACAGTTTTCTTTTCAATGTACATCTGAAGCCTTTGGAAAAGATTACAAATACATGCCTCCTGTTTGATACCAAGAATTTAAATAGAGCCCTTGAGATACAGAGAAAAGAAAGGGAATGCGGAGCAGAAAGAATTAAAGCAATATGTCCTTCCTCCAGATGGATTGCAAAAATTGTTATGAATCTATTCACATTTTACATAAAAATACATTGAAATCATCATAATAAATTAATTTGATTAATTCCGTACTAATTAATTTAGTGGTTTATTGCATAAATGCTTGTCATATGACACTAATTATGCCATTTGAAAATATTTCTCTGCTGAAGCTACCATATATTTGCAGATAAATTAACCACCCCAGATCTAGTCCAAACCTTTAAAAAAATAAATTGGAAAGGCAAACAACAAATAAAACAAACTCACAAGAAATAACAGAAATATAAACCAAGTTATGTTTAAAAACCAGATAATATTTTACAGGAATATATGTAGGCTATATTCAGCTTCAACACCTAAAATACACCACAACTGGATTTGATTGAGAGTGACCAAAAAAATGTTTGGCTCTTCTGTGAGAGTGCAATTAAGTCTCAAAGAAACATAAAATTATATTCTGTATATTCAGATACTCTATCCTTGCAATTGATTTCTGAAACAGATGACGTAATGTGGAGAAAAAACCCCAAATTATTCTATGGAAAGATGCAATGAAAATTCCCACTGTTTTTGATCTGCAGTGATTTACATATGACCTAGATATCCCACATGAGAATAATAATTGTTGAATAAGAGTGTTATCATAAAGATATTATCAACACTCATTCCCAATTCTCTTTCTCTCCCACTTCTGTAGCCTTGGCTAGGTCTAATAAACACAGCATTTGATACAAGCCCTTGAATCAATAAATGCCCTTCTGGCAGGGAGGTATTTCCCTTCTAACCACATATCCACTGTTCTTGGCAGAGACTTTAGATGGAAAGAGGAGTCAGCACAGCTGGACCTTTCAGTATAGCCCTAAACTGTTTCCCTAAATAGGTGGACAACTGTTTCTGCTTCCAGGACTGTGTCTTAGCCCTAGTCTTAGCCACTTGTCTCCCTGGTTAAGCCAGGTAGAAGGTCTGGTTCTCTCACTGTTAATGAGCCTGCAGCATCAGAGCAAAGAGTTGTGAGCCTCAACACATTACAAACACCCATCCCCCTGAACAATCTCTCATAACACATCAGGCAAGAATGCTGTAGTTACACAGTGACTGATCCCAAGCAATCTCAGAGCTTGCTGAGAGACCAAGATCTCTAATAGCCTCCACAGTCACTGCCAACTTCCTCTCTACCAGGAGGTGTTTCTGTAGGTCTGTTTTGTAAGTTGTGCTGCACAAAGGCATCAGATCACAGAGTGCACTGGGCACAGTGTGATCCTCAAACACTACTACATGAAGAATTTCACATTTTTTACTTCTGAAGGCATTGTTACTTAGTGGTGTTTCTGCCTGGCCAGGTCTTATCACACTGCGTAGGCAAACGCAGAGGAAGAGAAAATTCAGCTGAACATGCTTGAATCTGTGGTTAGGCAGATTTCCTTTCCCAGAGTATTTCATCAGCTTTCAAACAGAACCAAATGGACAGCTTGGGCTATACCTGTTCATGCAGGAGCTCACAGGGAATGAAATCACCCATGAAGGCAACTGTACTCAAGTGGGAAAGCTGCAAAGAGGGGCCACAGCATTTTTTAATACATCTAAGAAGGGGGAAGGATGAGAAAGACTGGAAAGTAAAAAGGTACTCATGTAGGCCAGAAAAACTTAAGCGCTTCTCCATAGTCCTCTGCTCTATAGTAGCTTTACTAGGAGGTATTGCAGGCTGTGTGGCATCTTGCTCTTATCAGTATGGACTCCTGCCTTATTTCCCCCCTCCAGGTAACACTGATGTCTGTATGAAAGAGAGGGAGGGAGGGACCATGACCTCTATGCCCCAGAAAAACACCATCATGTGCTAATGTAGCTAAAAAATCTCTTACTATTCTTTGTGAAAAAGCCAAGGAGCTTGTTTCTATTCCAGTGAAGGGTAGAGAATAGCCATAAACTGCACCACTATTTACCCTAGAGGCAGGGAAAGCACAAACACTTTATCCATGTCAGTGGATCTGAGACTCCCCTCTTCCACTTCACATTGTTCCCAAAACCATTCCCTATATCTGTCTGGTACTGCAGAGCTGGGAGGAAACAGACTGGAAATACAAAGGGAAGGCAAGAGTAGCAGTAATGGGCATGAGCAGCATTTTCACACAGCCACAAGCCAAACAAATTTATGACTGAGGTTGGACCTGTTTGGGCCACCCTCTACCTGCCATCAGGTATGCAATGACAGCCATGCTTATCCTCCATGTTAACACCTACAGAGCCTGTGTCATCCAAAAGCTATCATTCCTGGTGCTTACCATGTTCAATGCCACAGGAACTGTGACTGAAAGTTGTCAATGAAACCTCACTGGTTTTGTTCTCTCTTCAAAGAATTTCACACTGCTTGGTTTTCCCCTCTGTTCATTTCTGTAAGATTTTAGCCAAATAATGATGGAGCATTCATCTTCCTCAATCAACACAACTTCCTTGTCCAGATTTTCAGTCAATATGGTCTCATTTTGGTATTCACAACAAAGAATTTTAACTGAGTTAAATTTAACCTTTTTTTTTCTTTTTTTTTTTTTTAATTCAGACTAAGGTATTCTCCACTGGTGTCCGATGCTGTTTTGTGTTAATGTGTTTAGAAAATATTGTTTACATTAGTAATCTCAAGAAATGTATACTTGGGAATCCACCCTTGTTTTCCTTTTGTCCAGAGACTTTGAAAGAAATAAGTACAAAGCATGAAATGCTTTGAAAAAGGAATTTTTTAAAATTACAGTCTTTACATACTCCATACATTGTTTGGATTTAAAGTTAGGCAGAATTTTTTTGGTTTGCATAGTTTTCTGTGCATGGAACTCACCTCATATGGATCAGCTCAGTTACATTGATATTCAACATTGCTGCACAGCAGAATTAAGCAGTTCCAGAGAATCTGAAGACACACACCTTAGCAAACACTAATGGACACAGGATAAATTCATCCCAAGGGCAATTCTGTTTAAATCAAGGGAGCTACCTCATAATGTATTTCATCACAGAAAATTAATTTGACAACCTTACTGTGAAAACATTGTTTGTGGTAGAGAATACATGTTATAATACTCTTAATTTTTTGTCGAATAGTTGCTAAAGAATCTATTTTGTACATATTTTTCAGTCTTGTTTGCAATTGCCACGAAATATTTCTTGAAGAAAGAAAATATTTTTATTTAATATGTCATATTGGATCAAATTATTTTAAGGTCAAGAGTAAACAATACAGCTCTTTTTGCAGGCATACTGCTATGCTGCTATCACCCCTCAGGCAATGATGATTTGACATCTTCACTTCACATGTTGCCTGCATGATCTATGCTGTACCTGCTCAGGACAGAGATCATATTTTGGTATCCCTGAGGCACTATTCACAATCTGGCCCAAAATGAGCAATAAGTGTATGATAAGCTCTCAGAAGTGCCACTTACTTTTTGCTTACACATAAAATCATTCCAGGATAACACTAGGCACAGTTATTGTGGAATGGATGTTCTTGAATAGCTCTGTTAAACATGCCCCTTTAGGATTTGCTGCCCTTAGTGGCAGCATAAGCACTGAGTCAGATTTGTGCTGAACATCTGCTCCTCCTCCTGCTTTTGAATGAGTGCTGGATGCTGAGAAAAGCTCAGGATTTAGCTTTGTATATAACATTCAAAATATGCACAATGAATGAGTTCATTTCACATTATGAAATGTCAAATAAACATTTTTTACACAAAGTGGCTTTTCTTCGTATCCTTCCATCACTCAGTTTGATATGGAAAATGAATAGGAGGGACAAGATTTATTTGAATATTTGCTACCCATGGCCACTCATTGTTGAGCATTCATTCAGAAGAGCCCTTCAAGAATGGCAGATTTTTCCTTCTTTTAGTCAGATTCTCCTTTTTTCCCCAGTTTCATTTCTCCTAATACTAACCTCTAGTTTCATATAGACACTCATATGCCTTTGTCTCAGCAAATGAACAACACAACTTTTTTCAGTGCTCTGAATGACAGTCACAGATCTGTACTCTGCACAATCACATTGAAACTCTCCTGATTATTGCAGCTGGAGGTACTAAACAAGCTCCCTCAGAGCCAGATCCCCTCTATTACCTTCACCAAATCCACCCTGCCTTTAGCAAAACTGATTACTTGCTTGCTTATTTTTTCCTTTTAATCTGTGTCTGCTATTTAATATTCCCAAATTATATGCAAAATTATATAAGAATATGTGACAGCCTGCAGGAAATGCTGTCTTACCTGCACCATACAGAAAGTCATAATTGTGCCATATTTGCAGAAAGCAAGTGACGGAACATGAGCCAAAGAAATAGTAACATCAGCCAACACAAAAGAGGCCTTGCAGAAAAAGAAGAAAATGCCTATAGAAATGATCTTTCCAAAAGTATTTCCATTCTGGTTTCAAAATAGCACTCACTTCATTGCAGTTCACGGGATATCACTTTGTCTCTTGGATGTTGTTTCCTATGTGCTCTGTAGCATACTTAAACACATGTCTATTTATTCTGAAGCTAGTGCTTGAAATAACCACACAGGGTGGGGATTTTAATTTTGGGCTTTTTAAAGCACAACTTTAGCTGAAGCAAGTCAGGACCAGCATCAGGGTAGGCTACTGAGGCTGTGGTTTGGGCAATCTTTTCACAATGTGATACTTCTGAGCTAACTGCACGTTAGTCTGTGTTGTAAATGAGTAGATCAGCTTACTGTCATCTAGTTCTCTGACCAATTTTCAGTTTTACCCAAGTAGGTATCTTCTGTGATGTTAACTTTTGTATCGTTTGCACTGTGTTCTGCTTCCCACCTAGATGCCAGATTCATTGTCATACACTATTAGCTGTGGTCTGCAAGTCCTCACAGTGTTTTGCTATTTGTCAGGTGACAGTGCTTATATCCAAGAGTATTTGTGTTCATTTTTTTCAGTAAGATAAAGAATAACTTTATACCAAATTCTTTCCTGACATCCAAGCTATGATTAATTTTTTGATACATTCCTGCAGTTGATTGCAGTCATTATGGCATAGAAGCAGAAACTGCCTTTGAGCAAGGTATTTACAAGCCTAAACCACAGATATTTACCTAGAAGGCTGGTCTGCTTACAGTGAAGCTGTTGGTCATCTTCTGATAGCCCATCTCTTACCGTTCTCCACATTCTGACATGATTTTTCTCTCTGGGGCTGTCCAAATGGATTATATTGATGTCTCTAAACATAAGCATGTGGCAGGAATTACTTCTTCCTCAGTGGCTTGTCAAGAAACTACTGCTATAAAGCTAAAAGAGTCCAGAAGATTTCTGTAACCTTAACTCAAATATCCATCTTTGAATTTGAAAGCATTAGGAAGCCAGACTGGTCCCACAGAATTACCTTGCACTTCAAGGTCTATGGCACATCTCCCTCCCTCAGTTTCCTTCTCTGTAAGCTCTTCAATTTATGTTTCACATACAACCACAGTAAGTTATCTGAAAATGTAGCAAGTTCATAATTCTGATGCTCAGAAAAAGTCTGTCTAAAGTTATACTGATTGTCTTTGTTTATTCTCACACTATAAAACTAACAAACTCTTTAAAGAAAAAGAGTTATCAAAACTGGAATAAAACATTGACAAATGGCTCACTATAAGCAGAGACAAGCTTTTCTGTAACGTAAAAAGATTTCTGTAACATTGAAAATCCAATCAAGCTACATCCTGGGACATACACTTCTGAAAAATATTTTTTAAGTTTTGTCTCGGAAACCTTTTATATTCAGTCTCGTGAAAGTCCATGTACCTGACTTATTTGTTTCTTTAGCAGAAGTGCTAAAAAAAAATCGGATATTACCACCCATCTTCCTTGATTAACATGAGTCTGTGTTAAAAAACAATTCACAATACAGGTCAAAAATGGGGGAAAAGTGTGGGGCAGATGTAAAGCAATAAGAGAGATTCATTGCCAAACTTACCAAACTATCAGCATTCTTACTTTCTCTTCTTTCTACCTCCATACTGATTTTATCCTTTCTTTTAATCAAGAATGTTATTTGTTCTGGGACATAGAAAACACTGCAGATTAAAAATTACAACACAAGAGAAGAATTGAAGACAACACTAGATTATTCAGGAAAAAATAGATCTGCAGTTAGGATCTAAAAATTTAAGGTGGTCTGGCAAGAGTTCAGTGAAAATCATCCTACTTGGGTAGTTTGGTATTTAGTCTGAATGAGAAGTGCAGAAGATAAATCTGAGCAAAAAGTGAGAGACTCAATTAAGCATTTAAATTTCATTAAAAGGATTAAAATTAGTATTATATAAAGTCATTTATGCAATTTCAAATGTTTCTCTATCACTTCCTGTTAATGGACAAAATGAAAGTCAGCTCTCAGAGGTGCAGAAATATTTGAAATACATACTTTTAAATTAACAGCCAGGTAAAGAGTAGGCTCTTGTGTAAGACAGAAATTGTGGCAGAGAGCCAAATAAATACTTGAGAGATTTAAAGACATGTAAGAGAAAAGACAGGAGTGGGAAATTAAACATTCTGAAATAAAAAGGTTTGTTTCATTGTTTTTCTTTTATAGTTTATTTCACTGTAGGATATTTTGTAATAAACACTCAAAGACATTTAGCACTAATTGGTTATTTTAACAGAAAAACTAAGAAACATATTGCTGGGACCTTATAAACAAATACAATATGTTTACTGCCTACAATGAAATGGAATAGCCAAAAGAGAATGGTGGAAGAGAATGGAAAGCTTGCAAACTATCATGCTGAAACAATCCATACTGCAGCCTAATATTGCCATAAGTTTCTTCAGTTTGTTTTAAAAAGTGATAAAGTGTTAGCAATATAAACAGGGATAGCGAGAATAGCTCATTTTTCCCAGATCAAGTTCAGGCTGACATACTAACTGAGGTAATGTGCTCTTGCCCCTCCCAAGATCAGCATAAAATATTTGCACTTCCTCTTTCTGCTTTATAGCAAGTGTTATTTCCTATGCTTAGTAAGTTAGGAAATATCACAGAAGGTGAAACTCCATGCAACAATTATTTAGCAAGAGGCTCTGTCTGTCATCTTCTCATAAGAAGATCTGCTTCATTGTGTATGAAATTCTGGGTTTGAGGGTAATTATTTAAAACTGGGTTTTACGCAAAACAAGAAAAACTTTGTAGCTAAACACTGCCAGTTTCTAGAGCACAGTCAGTCTATCAAGTCTGTAAACTGATAAACAAAAATTAAGGTTTTTCCCTTCAAACAAAGGTATACTGAGAAAGATATAAACCTCATTTCAGTTTGACATCACAGCTTTAAGTTTGCTAATGTTCAGCCAGTTGCCCCACACTGATCAATGGAGACACATTCTGAGAATGTGAAGTTTCTGTCAGGTTTTAACCCTTTATAGAGCACACTGTCATTTTAGATGGAAGATACTAATCACTATGGGAAAATACAAATTCACAAAGAAGTTTTTCTAAGAAAAACAATTAATCTGTTCATTTTCCTTTCCTCCTTCTGCTGTAAATAGGAACATGACTTGAAGACAGATGATGATCACAAGCAAAATAAGACCAGCTTGCCCTCCACTGTCTCCAATCCAGAAAATTCTCTGTGCTCCTTACCCTTGGAAACTTCCTTTCTCCAAGTTTTCCACACTACCCTGAAAAAATACCTACAGATGACTAAATTTTCTCACTACTGTTCACAGATAGCTTGCCTTCTTAAATCATAAACTTTTAAGGTCAGACTTACACTTCCTTCTCACTGGAAGGAATATCTTTTGCATACCAATAAAACATTCAGACAGTGAACATGCCAAATATCAGTCCCGAGGAAACCAAGCTCCAGCCAAACACTCGACTTCAGGGAATTTGGGGCAAGGCAGGGAGTTCAGTCTTCATTCCATTTTGTTTTCATGAGGAGCACAAGCAGGGTGAGAAAAGAGAAGTTCCAAAACGAGGTGGGAAGAGCTTTTCTTATATATTATATGTTTATAAATACATAAAGGGTGAGTGCCAGGAAGATGGAGCCAGGCTCTTCTCGGTGATGCCTGATGAGAGGATAAGGGGCAATGGATGGAAGCTGAGGCATAAGAAGTTCCATTTAAACATGAGAAGGAACTTTTTCACTGTGAGGGTGACAGACACTGGAACAGGCTGCCCAGGGGGGTTGTGGAGTCTCCCTCTCTGGAGATATTCAAAACCCACCTGGACACGTTCCTGTGTGATCTGGTGTAGGTGACCCTGCTCTGGCAGTGGGGTTGGACTGGATGATCTTTCGAGGTCCTTTCCAGCCCCTGACATTCTGTGATTCTTTTCTGTTTCCACAGTGGCTCTTCTCTGCTCCAAGGGGTAAAAGGAAGTAGAAAAAGTGTATTTGAGAAAGTTTGGGTTTGTTATATATATTTATATGTCCTAGCTCAGTTTTGGAAAGCTGAGCAGGCTGAAAATGCACATATTCTTTGTACAAACATCCAACCATGTGAATGCTCTGGAGATCATACATCTTATTTACCTATTTTACTTTACTGCTGATACTACATTTTATACTGTGTTTATCAGTAGTTTACGGATTGGAAGTAAGTTTCATTTAACTTCAACATTAGGTACATTAAATACCTTTATTGCCAGTTACACCAGGAACAATCTGTGGCAGTGTTGTCAAGACTGTCACATTAAGACTACTAGGCCCTGAACTTTTACTGAAGTTGATAAAACTGAAACACAATAGAAATTCCTCATTGCTGCTTTCTGCTTTTGCCTCAGCTTGGCCTGCAAAGTAATGCTGTTCTCAGCTTTCCAAGTTGGTTTCACTTTCTGGTTCCTGCATGATAATTACCAAGTCCCAGCAACAGGGCAGAGCTACAAAATTCATAACTGAGGGCCAGATATAAAATTCTTTTCTGGATAATTGAAATCTAAACTACACCAGTGAATCCACAATTTTGTTCATGTTGTCTCTGGGAGATCTCTTTAAAGAGACTTTCTGGAGCTTCATCTAAGGCATTTTGATGCAGCCCACTGCTTGGTCACTGACCTTAAGAAATACTCTGGGAGCTGAAAAGAACACCAGTCTCCCACACCCCAACCTCAATTTAACGTATTGAATCCTTTTATGTCAGTACATGCCTCTAAGCTTTGGATTGTTTGGATGAAAAGACTGGTCCTTTGGACACAATCTAATTAATATCTCTGATTTCATTTTGTACATCAGAGGGACCAGGCTCCTTGTCACCAGTGTATCTGGTGTCAGCACTTTCTTACTGAAAATAGAAAAGTGACAGATAGGTACTACCCAAATTCTCATCTAAGGACTACTTTAAAGATTCAGCAAAACTTTTAGTGAGTTGTTGCAGGTTCTTCTAAATTCATAAGCTGGTTTCTTAGCTCTTGTCATGATACATTGGATGATTTGCAGTTTGCACTGAACGAAAGCATACATGACAGTGATTCCCAGGTCCTGCAGGACCAACAAACCCTGCTCTAGGGCAGTCGAGGGGTTGAAGAAGTGTACATAAATTTGAAGTTCTGTCCAGTCCAAGTGTGAGAGCACATCTCTCACTCTGCCTGGCCCCTGGCTGCTCGTTCAGCTTGTTGATGTCTTCCAGTTGACAATACAGGACTTGAACATTTATATGGGACAAAATGGTCCATTAGATAGCCTTCCCTAATATTATTTTTCAGCAGCACGTTCGATGGAAGACATACTATATTACTATGTTGTCCATCTCCTAAGCTGGGCACAAGGACTGACAGAGTCTTTCTTTTTTTCACCAGTGGCTGCTAACAATAATACTTTTCAGGGAAATGCATACTTTGATTACTCAAGCTCCATGCAGTATACATATTCCGGACAAACAATGCAAGTGCGTGTTGGAAGGGATGTATGCAAAAAGTAGATCATGAAGTAGTAAGTGGTGATCACTCACTGCATTGCAGATGAAACCAAGATGTTGCTAATCATCTCAGCAGAGAAAGAATGAATGCTGGTACAACCTGCTTCACATGTCAGGTTGCTGCACTCTACACTTGGCTCTACAGGATTTGGGGATTCCTAATCAGTCCAAAGGGGCAATGATACACAGGATTCTTAATCCGTGTGTAGCTGTATATGGAAACTTGTACATGAGTATGTACACATGTATGAAGTTGCAAACTAGTCCTTTTTTGAGGAAAGTGTCATCAGGCTAAGAGGAGCCTTTACATATTCCATGGTTATGTAACATGGAATATGTTTTGTGTTCCATGTTACACAAAAACCTTTGGTCATATATTTGTTTTAAGCAACTTGTACTGCTCAGCTCAGCAAGGATAATATTTACAGTTGCTGCTAAAATTAAAGTCGATATCTTTTAAAAGGTCACTTCTTGGAAGCCTTAAGCTCTAAGAACCTGAGAAAATACATATCTAGCAAGAGACCTGGTAACTTAAATTATTAGTTTGACCTTGAATTACTGGAAAATAATTTATAACATTCTAGATTTATGATTCTCCTCCTGAAGACTAACTTTTAAAATGAGGCTGAACTCCAAGAAGCAAGTTCACTTCTGGTTTTCTTAACAGTGGTGTCCTTGGGCTGCAGGAATCTTGTAACAATGTAACATAAACCAGACAAACTTTCAAGTAATCTATGTGCTCCTTTAATTATCTTATAGCCAAAGGCTTTAAATCCAAGATCCTTATGTCCACAACTGCACAGAGACACTGAGCAAAAATTCTAGCTCTTACTAAGAAGCTTTCTTGAAATTATTATGGGTTTTTTTCCTCCATATACAAACTTTAAAAGTACCTTTTCTGTTTCCAGATTTGCGGCCTGTAAAACCTTTCCATTATTGCACACCAGAATTTGAAAAATTATATCAAATAAAACAGCCATTCTTAGCTACAGAAAAAAATTCAGAGGTAAATGCTTTTAAAACTTATGGTCTTGCTCCTACTTAATATGTAAAATATGCTTCCTGTCCTACAATCAAAATAATCTGCTAGAATAGGATTTCACTATAGAAAACTATTCACTTGTCATCTTAAACTGATAGTGACAAACATTAATCATTTGATCTATTTAGGGATCAGGACAAAAACCCACCTACATGCTACCACATGGTTTTCTGTTACAGTGTTTTGCCACTCTCACTTATTTACAAATGTATAGGGAATTTGAGAACATGATGAAGAAACAGAGAATGATAAAACTAAGTTTACCAGTCTGAAAGGGAATATTATTGCTGTTTTCAACTAGCTGGTGTATGGTAACAGGGAAGACAGAGTCAAATGCATCTCATAGGTGCAAAATGAAAGGATGAAGAATAGGCACCAATTGCATCAAGCAAAATTATGAGTCTATATGAAGAGTCAAAACTTCACAAAGACAGTCACCCACTTGAATGAGCTGCTCAGAGCAGCTGTGGACCATCCATCCTCAGAGTCAAAACCCTCTTTGGAAAAGGGGTACAGACTTCGTTCCTGAAAGTTGGTGGGGTTTTTTACGAAGGATTGGGGTTTTTTGTTTGCAACAGCTTCAAAAATAGAAAGATTTTTTTCAGTTACTTTTCCTTTCTTAGTTTCCAGGAGTAACTATTAAAACCTCCAATTTTATTATTTTTTTCTTCAAAGGATTCCTAGGAATAGATTTCAAAATATCAGAGGTTCCCTTTCTTATTTGGGTCCACTGAGTGACCATAAGAAAAATGTATTGAGGCATTAGATGTATTTGTTTGAAATACTTGATATTGAAATTCAAACGGTTCTTCAAGCAGAATTCCTAACAAGAAAGATTTGTGACAGGGAGTCTACAAGATTTCCTTTGAAGAAAAAATGTGTGTTTAAGAGACCCACAAACCTTCAAAAGAACACCACCTTCAAAAAGCCCCACCTCACAGCTATAAGGGGTTTTCAGAACTTAATGTATTTACATAAAGTGGAAAGACTTGCAAACTCTACAAGGCAATTACTGGAAACAGTGGTATAGTATTGAACAAAATGGTCCTGATTTTCCTTGTTTTTTTTCAAAGAAATCCTTTGCTTCTTTCATCTACACTAAGACTATAGGCCAAATCCTGTAGTCTTTACTTAAAAAAAGTCATTTTACTGACCTCCTGCTGGTCTCCGGTACAAAGAAAATGAAAACTCCAATGAGGTGAAGGACAGAAAGAAAAGGAGCTTGAAAATACAGTCCATATGGAAAGAAAAACTCTATTTAAAATGCATGTGATAAACGCTAGAGATCTATTACATTATATTCCAGCAGCTTTTGCTGACATTTATATAACTATTTGTATTTGTTTATACAGACACATATATGCACACGTATATACACACGCTTCATTCCGTATATAGCTATCCAGGTTGGCAAGCCTACCCCTTCTAACACACTGAAATCTATATACCCTTTGGTATCATTAAATAACAGTTCCATGAGATAGTGCTCTACAGTCTCTTATTACTGCATATTTCAAATAAAATTTGTAAACATATTAAAACTACATTTCAGGAAGAGAAGGGTAGAAAAGATAAAAGTTACAGATAAGCAATAGGGCCTAGTTAGGCAATTCAAAGTGATCATTGCATATGTTTTTCTTTTACAAATATTTTTTTTCCCTTTCTGGCTTATGCATAAATACTTTTGCCTTCTGGATTCCACCTTTATGCTTCCCCTTACCTCTCTAATTAGCCCTAAGATGCTGCAGGAAAATGGGAGAGATTTTTAAATTATTTTTGCAGCATGGAGTAGGACTAGCAGAACTTTTCATCAACATGGGTGTGCACATGTGCACATGAGCACATACACACAACCACCATTCTGCCTCTGAGGGTTCTTCCTGATCCATAACTGCCAGTAAGGACTAGAAAAAAAATTGCCACTACTGTAAAAATATTAGTATCATTCTGTCTACATGCAATAATATACTTTAATCTAGTAATTCTTTCCAGTGTGGCAAGAACACCTAAAAAGTAAGATATGGTTACCCAATAACTGCATTTATTTCCATTTACCTCCTCTAGTAACTTGGAATTTTTAATTAAAAATTTGATTCATGTTTGAAACTATCTTAAATAATCAAAAAAATAGTAACTTTTAATCAGTTCTCATGAAATCAATTATTACAGTTGAATGTTTTATACTGTTTTAAATTAAGTTGTATTTTTGAAGAGCAAAATTATAGGAATCCATTTTTCTATACATCATGCCCAGCATACAAATACTATGAAAAAAAACCAAGGCTCTGTACTGGCAATTATCTACACAGCTGACTGAGAAGATTACAGACAAAAGTATCTCCTAATTGTTCTCTGCATAATTAATAAGTTATGAAATAACTCTGAAATGACATTACTTCTTCTGGACACTTGGATGGTGAATTCTGAGGATAGTTATGAATCAGTAACTGAATCCAGCTTTCTTTTAATATCTAGAGTTTATAGATTTACATACAGAGCTATAGCTGAAAGGAGCTTACAGAACTGTGCATGAAATTTTTTTGGAACACTGTACAATTATTTTAAAATATTTTAACTTTTTTTCCTGAAAATCCTCTCTTATTCCTAAGACAGCTTCATGGTGCATTGGAGAGCTGTCTAGGCATTAACTCCACAGACTCCAGAAGCTGCATCGGTGAGAAGTTTTGCCT
>JAAGNO010021092.1:0-14470 GCA_033439905.1 Ceryle rudis | reverse complement strand
CACCCTGGCCCTCTTTGGGCTGAGCCTCCTGGGGCGCTGGGTGCTGGTGCCCTGGCTGGGCTCCCGCTGGCTCCTCACCAACCTGGTACATGACCTGGTACTGGGCGTGGGGCTCTATGCAGCTGCCACTGGCATCATGGGCTACAAAGCTGAGCGGAAAAGCTATTGCAACCTGCCGGGCTACAGCCAGCACTGCCTCTATGGTGCCTACCTGAGCGCCTCCATCTGCGGGGGCATCGCTGCCTGCCTGTACCTCTTCTCTGGGCTCTACTGCCTGTCACGGCGCTGCCGGGACCAGCGCGACATCATCTGAGACTCTGCAGTGCTTGTCTCCCCTTCTTGCTTGCTGCCGGAGCACAGCCCTGCTTCGGGACGAAGTGACCCTGCCACCCCATCTCCTCTCGGCTGACTGCACTGTGCTTCCTCTGGAGACTCCTGCGCAGACGGATGGACAGACAGAGGCCTTCCCTGAGCCTGGCCTCCCCTGAATCCTGCTGAGACAGCGTGGGCACCCAGCCATTGTACAGGCCCCTCTCCCACCCCCGGACAGATGTAGGCTATTGCAAGTGGAAGGGCCCAAGCAGAGAGCCCCTAAGCAGGACCACAATTTCTGGGAGCCACCCAGGGCTCTTGCCCAACTTCTCTGCCCCCAGCCTCGTGGATGCTGCATGCTCAGGTGGGTGTGGACGTGTGGAGGGGGACTGGTCTGAGGGAGCTGAGCAGGGGGCAGTGATGTGTAGTGGCGTTGGGGGGGTAAAAATCCACCACCCACCCCACCCCCCCAATCTGCTGGCAGCCATGTCCTGCCGTTCCCAACTGCACTGAGCCTCTGCAATTCCCTAAGGGAGACTCTGATCTCGACTTCCCCAGCACAGGCCCCTCCTCCTGTCTGGCCTGAACGTGTCCACTGTCTTGCTAGAGCCCTGGAGGGCTCTTCCCCTCCCTGCCCTATGCTCCTGCGGTGTGGAGACACCTAGGTACTGACCCAGTGTCACCCTGGCTCCCCGGACATGCTGTTCTGTTTGGGGGTTGATCCCGTGCAGGGCAGCAAGGCTTCCGTTGCTGCGGGGCGAGGGGAAGGGTGAGCAGGGCCATAGCCTGGTCCTGTGCCCCTGAGCAGTGGGTAAATTCCTCCAGCCTTGGGGTTCATACTGCCCTGGGATGGGGCCCCTTGGGTTGAAGAGGGCAGGGCACCAGGTCTTTCTCTCCCCCTGCCCTCCTGTAGCAAGATTCGTGGCTCTGAGCCACCCAGAGCCACTGAGCCTGTCCCTTGTCCCAGCTGCTCTCACAGGGACAAGCACTGGAGACTGGCCAGCAGCCTTGCCTGGCTGTGCTCTGCCTGGCTGTGTGGCACTTGGTTTATCATCCCAGAAAACTCTCCTCTCAGGACTCTGGCTCCATCTCGGGGTCCTGCTCTGCCAGAGACTGCGGTGAGGCCGAGTGGGAAGGATGAGCATATCAGCATGGGGGTACGGGGCTGCTGCTGGCACTGTGGCCCCGGGGGAACTGGGGTCAGGCATTGTGAGGACACAGCTTGTCTTGGGAAACAGGAGAAGAAGACGCCAGCAGCGAGGCCAGCTCAGCCCAACCTCCACATCCAGCTGTGTGCCAAGCCCTGGGGAGGCCATGTAGGGCTAACGGGAGCAACGGGCTGCAAGAGGCTGGGAATTTTTGGAGGAGCACCACACCAGGGCTGCCCTGACACAAACCCTCCTTGCCCTGCCTGCTGGCAGGCTCTCTCTGTCACTCGTGGTGTGAGGGAGGGTCTGCCTCACTCTCTGCATGGACTCAGACTGGCTGTTGCCTGGGGTTCCCTGGTGCCTTTTTTTTGGGGTGGAAAGCAGCAGCTGTAATCCCTCTGAGGCTTGGAGGGGTTTGGGGTTGGCACTAGGTGTCAGTATTAGGTCACCACTACCACCATGAGGTGCTGTCCCAGCCAATCTCCACCTCCTGCTCAGGGGTCCTGCCAGCCCCCATGTCATCGATGCCTTCTGTGGGCAGGACATGCTGTCCCTTCCCCGTGTTGGGGCTGGTCCCTGACACTGCCTGCCTCCACCTGCTCTAGTGCAGCCCCTGGCCCAAGCTGCCCTAGATGCCCAGCAGGACTTCTGCCACCACAAGTGCCTTTCCCTGTCTTTCTGTAGCTCTGCCCCTCATGCTGGCTCTGTCCCTTCCAGCTCTCTCTCTGGTGCCTATGGATTGACCTTCCAAATAAAGCAACATTGGCGTTCACTGAGAGTGTCTAGGACTTTGTGCCAGGGCTGGGACCTGCTGGGGATGGGTTCTGAACTGAAATCACACTCAGCTCAGTAGCCCTGTGCCCTGAAGCCTCCCTGCTTGGAGCCTCTGGCTGTGGTCACCACATCCTGGTGTGCACTGGGATCACGGGCAGGCTCCCTGGTGCTGAGCTATTGCTGGTAGTAGAGAGGCTTAAACCTCTGCCCTTGGGGACGGGGACTGTCTCTGGCCCCAATGTCTCCTCCAGAGACAGGGCATAGTCTGGTGCTCATGTGGGTGCTGGGTGTGGGCACCTCCTGATGCCCATCGGTGCAGAGTCCAAGTCCCCAGGGCTGTGTGGCCAAAAGGACACACTATGGCCAAGATGGAGCTGCATTCCTAAGAACTTCATCACCCCGGGATGAAAGGGCTCTCTGTCCTGTGGCTGGGGCACTGTTGGGCATTTGTGCCCATGCTGCTGAGCCCCCGGAGAGCCAGGGGAAGGCTGGGGACAGCCCAGCCAACATCTCCTGGGGCTGGCTCTGGCCCTGGGCTGCACTCAAGACATGGACCTCTACCTGCATCTGAGGTGTCATCAGTCCCCATGCCCTCTGCCTGGAGGGCATGTGCCCTGCTGGCTGGAGGCTGTGGGCATCTGGCAGCAGTGCTAAGCTCCATGCTGCCCTGACAGCCTGAGAGTCAGCACAAGGTTAAAAAGGTTGCATGAGTATCATGGGATGGCATCCCCCCCTTATGGCATCGGATGTAGCCCAGGGTCCCCACTGCATCCCTGGGAGCCAGCGGTCCTGCTGTACTGCAAGGACCTGGCTGGACAGCCTGTGGTGCCCTGCATGGCAGCCTGCAGGGCTGGGCTGCGCTGGGGGCACGGAGGGGCAGCGGATGAGCTCACTGGCCTGAGGGGAGCCCCACACTCCCTCGCAGGGACCCGCTGTGCAGGGCTGGTCTCTGTTCTCTCCCGGTGGAGAGGTGTCCCGGCAATGGGGGATAAACCCGCAGTGCCCCAGCAGGTCCGGGGGCAGGACATGCTGAGACCCAGACGGGGACTGCTCCCTGGAGCGGGATTAGATCCGGATCGGGACCGAGCAGGGATCCAGGTCAGCCCCAGGTCAGGATCGAGCCGCGTACCTAGGCTGGACCCTCAGGGCCCGAGTCCCGCCCGCAGATCAGCTTCTAGCCCCACGCCGAGACCGGTCGCAGGGCCCGTCCCGGTCACGCCGCCGGTTGGGGCCCAGGCGGGGCGGGGCCGAACCTCCGCCGCTGCCGGGGCCGAGGCCTTCTCGGCTCCGCTTCCTCCTGAGCTCCGCTCAGGGGCGGGGCTGCGGCCTGCGCTTCCCAGCGCGACTCTTCTGATTGGCTGCGTGCCGGCGCCGCGGGTGGTGTCACGGGGTCCGGCAGTGCTTAGCCCGGCATATTCAGGCCCGGCCCGGCTCGGCTCGGCTCGGCATGCAGGCAGTGGAGCGGGACGGGGCAGCGGGCGGCCCTCAAGGGGCTGGTGAGGCTCCGCTGGAGTCGTTGCCGCCCAAGGCTGCCGCCGCTTTCGACCTGCTAGAGCTGGTGCGGAGCTACCGGCGGCTGGAGCTCTACCTGGAGCCGCTGCGGGACGCTGTTGAGGGCGTTCGCTCCCTCCTCCGGTAGGTGCGGGCTGGGCCAGGACCGAGACCGTGCCCGGCGCCTGACGCTCTCATCCTCCTTCTTCTTCGCAGGTGGCAGCGGCCCGTGTGTTCCCTCCTCGCCTGCCTCGGCCTCAACTTCCTCCTGCTCACCCTCGGCCGAGGTGCGTGGTGGGGAGGACTGGGCCGGTTCCCTTCTCAGGCCCCCCGGCCTGACGCCGTGCTGCTTCTTCCAGCCGCCTGGTACTCGGTGCTCGCCCTGCTGGTCCTGGTGCCGGCCCTGCTGGGCTACCTGCAGGAGACCTGCCGGGCTCGGCCCTCAGAGACAGAGCTGGTGCGTAGGAGGTACCACAGTGTTCGCCGGGAAGATCTTCGTAGGGTGCAGCTCTCACGACAGGAAGCAATCGCCCAGGTCAAGAGCTTGTGAGTCTCTGGAGCCCTCGTGGCTGTGGGATTTTTGGGGCTCTGCAGCCGGAAAGGCTTCTCTGTGGCTGCAGAGGGCTTGGGCTCATGCTAATCTGGCCGCTGGAAAGTGTGTGAGTGTAGGGGAGCCATGGTGTGTGTTTGTGGAGCCTTTTCCTGACTGAGGTCTCATTTGCAGCCTGATCCATCTGGAAGGATTCCTGAGTGGAATGTGCTGTAGCTGTGAGGCAGTGTACCGTGTACTGTACTGGGACAACCCCACTGTCTCTTCCCAGTGAGTAGTGCTAAGTTGGACATCCTGTGGTGGGCTCAGTAGGGAGAGGGGTCTGGCCAGGCCTGTGGAGCTCTGTTTGATGTGTTAAGCACTTGGAGAGAACAGAGAGAGGACCAGATGAAGGACCGGGGCTTGTGCTGTCATTTGGGTTGCTCTGTCTTGACTGCAGCGTCCTGCTGCTCCTCCCCAGGTTTTATGGGGCACTTCTGGGCTCTGTTTGCATCCTTTACCTATTACCCCTCTGCTGGGTCCTGGCCATTCTCAACAGCACCCTCTTCCTGGGCAACACTCAGTTCTACCAAGGTAAGAGACCTACCTGGAAGTGGCTTGTGTGGGATGGACTGGGGAAAGGTGCTGTGAAGCCAGGGATCCTGCCATGGACCTCTTCCCAGCACTTTCATGTATGTCCGGTGTCAGGCTCTGCCACAGGTCCCGAGTGCCCCCAAGGGCAACAATGGGATGGTGCTCAGCAGCCCAGGTTGGGTGGTGGGGTCTTTGGGCTCAGCTATGAGAGACAAGAGTCTTTCCTGATATGTGTCCTGCCCTGGATGCTGTTTCCTGTTCTCTCTTCTGTGCTGTGGCAAACCAGGGTCTGACAATGAAGCCCGTGCATGAGCATCACCACCCCTCTCAGTCCTTGACCCTGCTCTGCAGGACTTGACATATTCTTGGTGCCTGTGGCAAAGTGTGACACAGGCTTGAAAATGTGCTGTTGGAGGGAGGAGAAGAGCTGGAGGCGCATGCCTCTGTGGTGTGTGCATGAGACCTGCGTGGCTGAGCTGTGACTAAGGCCTCTGCTGTTCTTTCTCCTGAGCTGAGGCAGGTGGTGGTTGGTTCCTTGCTGACCTAACTTTGATGTGTGAGCAGAGGAGGCCTTAGGGTACCTGATGAGTGAAGTTTGTGTGTGCCAAAGTTCAACCTTGAGACCTGAAGATCGACTTTTGCAACTGGCTTTGGTGTGGTGGGTCTGGGAGAAGGGAAGTAAGTGCCACCCCTCTCTAGCCATGTTCCCCTCTTACCAGTAATAATGGAGCTCAAGGCCTCAATAGAGCAGTGTGTGGGCACCAAAACCCTCGAGAGCACTCCAAAGCCTGCCGAGCCCCTACCAGCTGCTGCTCCCTTGGATCAGACCCCCACACCCACCAGCACAGAGGTGAGATAGACACAGGGCTGGCAGTTGTGGGGTGGGAGCTGCAGGATCAGCGCTTTGGTCTGACTCTGCATGTGTGCCCCTCTACCCACAAACTTCTTCCAGCTGCTAGCTTTGCTGGAAGCCTGTGAGCCCCTCCTGAGTTACTGGGGTGCTGCTCTGCTGCACTGGGGGCTTGGCTCAGTTCTTTTCCTCCATGTAAGGATGCAGTCTGGGAATGCAGGGGCTTGCATCACTTTCTGGGACTTGTCTTCTTATGGGGCTGCCTGGGGCCTGTCCTTTATCCCAGAACCTGCTGCAGGAGAGTTGGCTCACCTTTGGATAGGGTTTGTTAAGTACAGCAGGACTAGCTCTGTAAATCTCTTGCAGGACCTTACCCCAGGCAGTGTGGAGGAGGCAGAGGAGGCAGAGCCTGATGAAGAGTTCAAAGATGCTATTGAGGTTTGAGGCTGGTTGGGGTGGGCTGTGCCTCCAGGGCAGCTGAGGTGGGAAGGGGTGAGGACCCGGATGGGCAAGCTGGGTGCTCAGGGAGGGTGGCTGTGTGGCTGTGTGCCTCTGACTCCATCTGTACTGCCTCTCCTCTCTGTCCCATGCTGCGGGAGAAGGAGAACCAGCTCCTGGTCATGGTGAGTACTGCCATGTCAGGGTGTGCAAGAGGGGCATCTCCTCCTAGCTGGAGCTGGCAGCCTTTGCCGAATTTGCCAGTGGTGATGCCTGATAGAGCATCCTGCTTGTTGGGTGCGCATCTCTGGTGTGGGCTGCCCTGCACGCCTTGAGTGTGCCCCCAGCCATCCCTCTGTGCTCAGCTGGCTCTGCTCTCTGCAGGAGGATGACGAGAGCTCTCAGTGCTCAGCAGATTTTGACCTTAGCCTCCCAGACAACGGTTTTATGAGCAAAAATGAGGTGATCCGCAGCAAGGTGTCACGTCTGACTGAGCGCCTGCGCAAGCGCTGCCCCAGCAACAACTTCGGTAAGGCTGGGAGCAGGGGCTGCTTGGGGGAGCTCAGCAGAGCGGGATTTGTGCTCTTTCCAGTGCTGACCACTGAACTGGGAGTGGACAGAGTGGTGTGGTACTTGCTAGGGCTGTGCTGGCAACCCCAGTGACATGCCCCCTCCATGGGGAGGACGTTCCCAGCCCTCCTAGGAATGGCAAGGATGGGCTGGTGTAGCAACATCATTTCCAAGCTGAGCCTTTAAAACAGCCATGGGTGTTCCTATACCTTCCGCAGTCCCAAGCAACAGAGCCCTGCTTGACCTCTGCTCTCTTTCTTCCAGGGAGCTGCACGGGCTGTGCAGCCACCTTCTCTGTGCTTAAGAAGAGGGTGAGTCTTTGGCTTCTACCTCAGCTTGCTGCCTGTGCCTGGGGCAGAGGTGTTGCGTGTGTATGGCTTTCTCTGGCAGCTCAGGTGTCTGGTCTCCATCACAGCCAGGCAGCAGGTGACCTCAGTTAAGTGCTGGGTGGTGTTGCATGCCCAGTGGTTCCAGGGATCCCTTGTGCTGTGGAGCCTTTGTCTGTTTGCTCCTTTGGAAGCTGCCTCGGGTCAAACCTGTGTGTGCTGGTGTAGAAGGCACCTGCTCTGTACCCTGGCTTAGGCCATTTCCTGTGGCCTGAGAGCTTTCTGGTGAAGCAGAGCATGGGCCTACTTGTGGGAATTAGAGGAGGAAAGGGCACCCTTGTCTTATCTGAGGCCCTGAGCATGATGCTTGGCACAAGGTCTCCTGGACGGTTCTGGTAAGTACGTCTCTCTTGTTCCCTCCAGACTCGCATGGCTATCTTCCTGCTGCCTTCTCTTCTTCAGACTCAGGGGCCCCTCCCCTTACTCCTAGATTAATCTAATATACATCTGGGACTATGGAGCTTGTGTCCCTCCAGGGTTACAGCATAGCAAGTTCCTAGAGTGTCCTAAAACCTCCCAGAGCCTGTGCCCCTAGTCCTTTCTCAGACTGGGCATAGGCTGCCTGTTTTGTCAGAGCACACTTTAATGCAGATCTGGTGTTAGGCCTCTGCAGTTTGTGTAGGTGCTGTTGGCAGATGAACCCTCTGCTGTTGCTGTTGGGGCTTGGGGTGTGTGCCCACTCCCCTTCAGCAGGGAATGCTCTTAGCAGGACTCCGTCTCTCGAGTTTGCTGGGGAGGGCTGGGAATGGGTCCAGAGTAGTGTCTTACCTCCATCTCTCTCCACAGCGGAGCTGCAGTAACTGTGGGAACAGCTTCTGTTCAAGGTGTTGTTCCTTCAAAGTCCCCAAGGCTGTGATGGGAGCCACGGGTGAGTGGGAAGATGGAGGAGGACAGAGCTCCTGCTCCCTCCTGTGCTGTCTGCTTCAGGGCTTTGCCCTGGCCCTGGTGGGGAGGGTAGATGGGACCGGCTCAGTGCAGCTTGGCTGGGGACAGAGCAGGGATGGGTTTATGGCTCTGTGGCCAGTCTCTAGGCTAGTCTCAGGCTAGTCTCTAGCCTGTGGTGGGGAAGGGGAGCATCTTGTGACACCTGCTTTCTTTTCAGCCCCGGAGGCTCAGAGGGAGACAGTGTTCGTGTGTGCTCTGTGCAACCAGGTGCTCATCAAGTGACTGAAACCAGCCCAGCCAGCTCCTGGGTCTTGCACTGCCTGACACCAAGGACAGGTGCCTTTGCAGCTGGGAGCCTGGGCTGCTTGGTTCCCAGCATGGTGTCACCCTGCAAGAGGATGCTTGCACTTGCTGCTTCTCCTGCCAGTGCCAGCCTAGGGGCACACAAGCCCTCCTTGTTATGCAGCAGCTGCTGTACAGCTGGGCCCCTGGGGCAGAGCATTGCTCACAGTTGTGCCTCCATCCCTTTGGCTGCCCCTGGCAGCTGCTCCAAGCTCTGGGCACTCTTTGGTACTCATTGTGTCCTGTCATGTCTTTGCCCAGGCCGTGTGGCCTGGCTTGGTGATGGAGGAGACATTCTTCCCACTTTTGGTCCTACCTCCACCTCCTGGGTGGGGTAGAACAACCTCAGGGCTCTGTCCCTGCCTTTCCCAGCACTGTGCTAGGTGACTGTATTTTTGGGAGTCAGAGATCTCACATCTCCTGCATCCCCAGGAGATGTGGTCTTTGGTCCTGGCTCAGCTGACCCTGCTAGTCAATCCTCTGCTCCTTGGCCTCACTGTCTGCAGGTTTAATCTTTCCCCTCATACTTATCTGTAGCACAGAGGAGATGAGAGGGTAAGTTGAGGCTTGGCTGTGTGGCTGGGTTTCTGGCTGCAGTGTGAGAAGAGGCACGAGTTGGTCCTGCTCTGGGCACTTGGTGACTGCTGCTTTCTACTACAGATTAATATATAAATGTATATAGAGAATGACCAATAAATCTCTTGCCCTCATCTGGCTCTTGTCTTGCCCCATTGAAGTCCGTCCCAGATCACCTTGGCCCTCCTGTGGCCTTGTCCCCCCTGTCATGCAGGTGATCAGGCAGAAATGGTGTGTCTCTACTATCAACTCTCCTTGCTTACTGGGGTTTCTGTATTTTGTCACAGTGTGGCCTGGTTTGCCCCCAGCTCAGGGCTGTGTGCAGCTGCCCCTCCTTGACTGCCAGGGCCAAATGACTGCCGGGCTGGAGCCAGGGAGAAGCTCAGCTCTGGCAGGAGTAGCTGGGCTTCCTCTCTGCCTCCTGGGGCTGCTCCTTCTCCCCTACCCAGGTGGTGGTCCCAGCAGCTGCCTGCCTGCACAAGGGTGACCTTTCCCAGTGTGAACAGCAAAGCTCCCAGCTATCCCAGGAATGTGACCCTGGCTACTGTGCAGCTGGGAAAGGCCAGGGCCTGGGTCCCTGCCAGCCAGCTGCAGCTCCAGCTGGAGGAGCTGCGGGGGCTGGCACTCTTGGGCTGGCATTGCTCAGTGCCCACCAGGCTGTGACCCGCACCAGCCTGAGAAGGTGCTGGGGACCTAGATCTTGCAGCTGATTGCACACCCCATGGGGTGTGCCCTGGGCATAGCCTGAGCTCTCCTCTGGGCTGTGGGCTCATTAACTTCCTCAAGCTGTGCTCCATGGAAATGTGGTGATAAGCTGGACTTGGCAGTGATGATGAGGGTGTCTTGAGTTGTGCTGGGTGTGTTCCAAGACTGGGGTGTGGGGGCTGTTGTGCAGAGGGCTCAGTAGTTACTGTGGGGGCAGTGGAGCATCTGTAGCATTGGGAAGGGGACTGTGTAGCACCCCGAGTTGTGGAGTCAGGAGTGGGGGTGTGTCTGCAATGGAGCAAGTACTGGTCTGCCAGGGGCTGTGGGGGTAGAGCTGTAGAGATGAGATGGCTGATGGTGGGAGGCAGAGAGAAATTACTTGTTTGTCTAGAGAAAATCCACTCATCACCTCGAGTGATGAGTGCAATGACCACATGTATCTGAACCCTCCCTGGAAAGATGCTAATGATACAAAATACAGAGGCCTACAGATAAACTTGGGCTGTGGGAGATGGGCTTTTATTTGCGCACTTAAATTTTGCATTAAAATGACATAATTGGTGATGTTTATGGCTCAGCAGCCTTGCTCTGAATGTACCTTCTAATGCTATTTGCATTTTCTTCCCCTGTTTTTTTCCCCACTGGGGCGAGGGTGGTGGCAGTAACCACCTGTCCCTGGTTTGAGGCTGTGGCAGGGGCTCGCTGCCCTGGGTCCCTGGCCAGTTTTGGGGCAGGGCCACAGGATGCTCTAGGGGGTGGGTGGCCAGTGAGGCCAAGGCCATGCTGAAAGCAGGCAGTGGGAGCAGGGATCAACCTAGTGTGAGGCAGGTGCCCAGTGGCTTGGGGGGGGGGTGGGGCATGCAGCCTCCCTTTTCCCCTTGTCCTGGGAGGCTCCCCTCTGTCAGGCCCAGCTCCAGGGAGAAGCCGCAGTGTCAGGCAGCCAGGTGCTGGGTAAATAACCCAGCAGCTGCCTTTGTGCCTCCTTCACCTGCCTGCAGGACGGCTGGTTGTGAGAATGCCCTGCAGAAATGGGACGGGGACAGGAGAGCTGCCTCCCTCACCTGCTGAGTGCTACAGAGGCAGCCCCTGCACTTGGGGAGCTAAACTGAGGGGCAGCAGCACCCTGCTGACATCAGAGGGGTCAGGCTGAGGGCTGCCCTGGTCCTGGTGCTGCTGGGGGTTCCAGGGTGCATGTGGGTGGACTCTGGGAACCTTTTGGGAGGAGGCGAGAGATTGTGGAGTGGGAGGTCTGGCTCCTGAGCAGGACTGCCTGGGAGCTGCAGACAGATTTCAGGGGGGTGGGATGGAGGCTGCCTCCCCTCCCCCCGCAGTGTGCTTGATGCCAGGCTCCTCATATGCACCTCCAAATCAGAGCCTGTGGTTCTGTACCCTGGGAGTGATGGAGGGAGAAGCCTCTCTGGTAAACACCCTCAGACCCACCTGTGGGGTTCTGCAGCAGTGATGCCCCTGTCCCCACCATCCTCCTCATCTTGCCACCTTCCCAAGCCCCATGAAGCGGCAGACATGCCCAAGTCTTCAGATGGGTGTGACCACTAGGAACCTCATCCCTCATCTTGGCTGGCGTACCCAGCCTTGAGCTCTGGGTGTGGTGCCTGGAGCACAGCTGGAGTCAGAGTGCAGGGTGACCCTGGTCTCCTAGGCTGCCCCACACAGTGGGCAGAATGGGGAGCTGCCCCCTCCCATCCTTTCTAGGGTCCCTGGTGGAGCCCCAAGGGGTGGTTGTCCATTAACCACAGGAAGCCAGAAAGAGGCTTCTCTGAGGTGGAACAATTTACTGTGGTGTAGATGGGCAAGGGCTGTCTGGGCTGGGTCTTGGACAAGGGTGTGTGTGAGGGATGCAGCATGACTGGTCTGGGGGGTTTGGAGGTGAATGCCTCCTCTGAGCCATGTGGGATGGGTAGGATGAAGGAGCCTAGGCATGGGCCCATGCTGCTTCAGGTCTTGGTCATGAGTGGGATGGTGTGTCGTGACAGCAGGGCAGGAGGGACCTGCCTTGGCTGAGATGGGTCCCTGCAAAGGTGGGATAATCCATGGTGGGGGTGGGGGATGCTTTGGTGGCTGAAGTAGGGATTTGGGGGTGGCTGAGCATCTGGGGCATGTCATTAGGGATCTGGGCAGGGGACACAGGGGTGCAGGGTAGGGGTTTTGGATGCAGCCACGGGGTCCCAAGAAGGCCAGGCAGAGACCCTAACTGCAGATAGGGGTTCCTGGGTTGCTGGGCATGGGGTTTGGGAGTAGACAAGGATCTCTGGTACAGATGAGGGTTCACAAGCATGGAGAGCAAGGGTCCTGCGTGCAGCCTAGGTTTCTGGGTATGGGCAGGGGTCCTGGGAGCAGAACAGGGATCCCAGGGGCACAAAGCAGGTCTCTCAGGATGGGGGCAGGAGTCCTGGCTAGGGATCAAGGCTCCCACAAATGTAGCTGGAAATCCTGCGTGTGCAGAGCCGGGTTCTTGGGACACAGCCAAGGGGCTGGGGTCCTGAGGTGCAACTGGGGATGCCAGGGATGTAGCTGGGATGCCAGGGGTGCAGTATCAGGCCAGTGCTGGAGTCCTGGGACAGGGCAGGGTGGGTAGAGCCCTAGTGCTGCCCAGCTCCGTAGAGTAAGGGGTGGTAGAGGGGGCAGGGGTAAGAGAACATGAACTTGATGGCGAACTTCATCTCCTTGTTGTGCTTCTGCCAGGGGTAGACAGCGAGAAGAAGCAGGCGGCTGCCCACCTTTCGGCCCATCACCAGGAAGCTGCCACTGAGGCTGTCAAGTTGGGGGCAGGGGCAGGTGCCTACATTCCTCATGTGCAGTACCATCTTCTTGGTGTCCTTGCGCTTGAGTGGGCCAAGCTTCAGCACCTTCTTCTTCTGGGCAGCCACCAGCTGCCGCTCCCCATTCTCCTCTGTCATCTCCTTGATGCGCATCTTCACCACTGTGTGGGGCAGCCATGAGGCACGGTTGGAAGGGGGAGACTGCCCATGGGGCACTGTTGGGGGGGATCTAGGCCAGGTGTCAGTGCAGGACAGGCTGCAGCCTGGCCCTGGGGTGGAACCCAGAAGAAGGGTCTCTGGGAAAGTTACTGTGTGGGGAGGGGAAAGGCCTCTTAGGGTTGAAGGTTCATCAGAGTCCCCCAGTGACCCTCCCCTGTCTCCCATTCTGCCTAACCCTCTACTGATAAATTCTTCTGTAGTGCTCCCATCACATGCATGCAGGGTCCAAGGGAATGGTTCAAGGGTGGGTCTCCCATGGGGCTGTCCCTGTACGACTGTGCCCACCAGCCAACCCCCACCTGGTCTGTCAGAGCTGGGGCCCCCTTGTCCAAGGGGGCATGGGAAGCAGACACCAGCACTCACCGAAGTCACTGGAGCACATCTGCTCCATCATGCCATCTGCCTTGTGCTCCATCTCACACTGGGTGCAGATCTTGGACACTGCAATGAGAGATGAGCCACTGTCACAGCTCCCTCCTGCTGACACCTGTCACCTGGGACAGCTTCCCAGGCACATGCAGGGAGACCCCCAGCAGCTCCTCTACTCCCTGGGCTGCTGTGCTGGGGTGATGCAGGGGCACAGGTCATCTCACTGGCCAGCATCCCAGCACCTCCCAAGGTGGGGATGGGTACATCCTCCATCCAGATGCCAACTCTTTGGGGTACAGTAGCAGCAAGGATGGGCCCAGCCTGAAGGGTGTCACTGCCCTGATCCTGACCCTATGCTGCTTTTGGGTGATGTCCTCTCCCCTGCCTGAGGGGACAGTCACCCTTAGACATCAGCATAGGGCTGAGACCCGCAGGTGTCTGGTTTTGCTGCTGAGATGGGACCTAGCAGGAGGAGAGAGACACAGCTCTGTAGGGAGTTCCCTTGTGGCTCCCAGCTTATCCCATGTATACCTGCAGCACTACTCCCATGGCTGCTCTGCTCTCCCCTGCCCTGCGGCACCTCTGTGCAGGCAGCTAAGTGCTCTGCTCCCCTGGCCCGTGAGCAGTGCCCAGCCAAAGTAGATGATGCTGTTGGCACTGTGTCCACTCATGCCCTGCTGCAGAGGGTCCTTGACCCATGCCAGTGCCCCAGGCTCTGCTTCAGTGGGTGTAGGGATGGGGGTGGATAGGCTCCGCAAGGGGACTCCGTGTACAGGTCCCCAGCTACATGGGGACATGCTGATGGCAGGTGCTCTACATGCTACCCTATCCCATCAAGGTGCCCTTCCCGCTTACCTGGTGGTGGGGTGGCTTTGCTGTTCCCAAACTGGACTGCGATGCAGAGCTCATGGTCAGAGGGGAACTTGCCACAGTGCAGCATCTCGGGCCAGGGGAAGCCGTAGGACTCCATGACGGGGGCACAGGAGTCACGCACCACCTCGCAGAGGGAGCGGCAGGGGTAGACGGGCCGGTCGAGGCAGACAGGGGCGAATAGGGAACAGAGGAAGAGCTGGGTGTCGGTGTGGCACTGCTTGGCGAGCAGGGGCACCCAGCTGCTGGCCTGCTGCTTGGCCTCGGCCATGGTTTCATGCTCCAGCAGGTTGGGCAGCCGCATGCGCTTGTAGCCCACGTCGCGGCAGAGCTGCATGTCGGGCGGGATGTCGAGGCACTGCGGCTCCCGCCCGTAGAAGCGCCCGTGGGGCAGGCTCTCGGGCTGCCAGCTGTAGTAGTCGTAGTGCTGCCCGCCGCCCGGGGACCCCGCCAGGGCCAGGGTCAGGGCCAGTAGCGTCGCCCCCGGAGGACTGCCCGCCCGTGGCATCGCCGGTGCCCGCCTGTCGCCGCCGGCCGCGCCTGCCGAGCGGGACGTGAGCGCGACTCTGTGCGCTGCCCGCTCCCTTGGCGCCTCCCACGCTCCCCGTCCTTTCTAAGGAGCCCGGGGAGGC
>JAAGNO010021091.1:0-12464 GCA_033439905.1 Ceryle rudis | reverse complement strand
AAGATGGCGGCGCCTCTCGCCAGCAAGGCAGGGTCCGCCGGCACCAACAGCAAGCCTCCCTTCCCGGAGCTGGATTTCCGATCGGGAGCCAGGGTGGAGGAATTGAATAAACTCATCCAGGAATTCACCAAACACGACCAGAGGGAGTACGACGACCAGAGAGCCCTGGAGATCCATACGGCGAAGGACTTCATCTTCTCCATGCTGGGTAGGGCAGGGACCGTGCGGGGCGGGGGCAGTGGCGATGCCGGCCGGTGACCCCGGGGCAGGGCTCCCCGATGGTGCGGCACCGGCTGAGCCTTTCCCCGCGCCGCGGGCGGGCCGGACTGGGGGTCCCTGGCCGCAGGGCGGGTCTCACCCCCAGGAAACTGTTTTTTCTTGTCCTATCCACCTAGCGTTTAGCGGGGATGTATTTATAAGCACAGAGGAAAGCCTGGGTCGCAGAGCTGGCCGGTGCCCGAGAAACACACCGAGGCAGCAGGGCTGGAAGCGGGGCGAGCCCGACCTTTTATTGTTTTTCCTCCCAACTATGAAGGCTGTAGGAAACACAGATATTGTTTTCTGGAGCTCTTATTTTGGTTATTAGAGCAGCTGATGGTTGTACAGGAGCATCCTCTGAACTGCGTTTCTTGCTTGGCTTGCAAAACTTGCTGCGAGTGAAGCAAGTCAGATTGTAGCGGGGGAGTCCTCATCTGCGTGAAACTTTGAATCACGGGCAGAGATCCTTAAACCAGGGTGAAACGTGTTAGCCTTTGCAGAAATCACCTGGGCTCTGGCATGACTAAGGCTTGTTAAGGTCAACAGTGGAATGATTAACAACTCTGATTCTCTAGCTAGTCAGTTCCGGATAAATATTTACCTTGTTTTGACTTAGAAATCACTCACAAGAATGAGAGTATCTCCGGATACGAAAGGATGCTCTTTAACATGCAGATTGGACCTCCCAAATCAGTCATCAGAGTTTGAACCAATATCACAAATATTTTTGCAGTGTAAAAGGAGAACATGGGGCAACAGCAGGTGTGGCCAGTGAATAGTTCTTTGTAGCTCAGAGGTGCACATACACCCTCGAAGTGCATTTGACCCAAACCAAGTGAGTGGTCTATATGTACGCTGTGAATAACCTGCACCACTTTTCTCATTCAGAAGCACAGAGCTGTCCTATTACAGTCATAACTATTTTCTGTACTGGGAGGTGATCACTATAATGGACCAATTCCTCTATAGCCAGGAACGTACTTACTTACTTATTTAATAAGTATCTACCTGTCCAGCTGGTTATCTTGTAAGGTACCTAGATAAGTATACTTGCCTGCTGTGAGATCTGCACAATTTCATTTGTGTGTTGCTTTTTTCACCAAGGGCTAGGCAGGATATAACAGACTAAATTTAGCTTGAGAACAAGGACAACAAGTTGAAAAGTCAGTAGCATTTATATTTATAGTTGCTGTTATAAATATTTTTCCCTTCCTGTTTAAAGAAAAATGATGTGGTGAAGCCATGGTTACATCAAAGCCTGTAGGATTTTTGTTACTGAAAACCTGATCCTGTGGAAGTCATCTACTGATATGATCTGATACATTTTTCAATCAAGGCTTTAAATAACTGTCTGAGGAAGAAGGGCTGGATGAGATGAAGCAAAGAAGATAAAACAGCCAGAGCAGCAGATCTGGGTGTGAGGCTAGCAAGTAAAAAAAGCTTTATATGATCCTGTTTAAGCATTAGTCTTTGGAGGGGACGGGGACCACAGCATTTCTCCCTCCCTCATGTGGGTGAAGGCAATAAAGACAGAAGAACAGGCTGGAGCACGCCTTGTGTTTCTGCAAATGCACCCTAATGCCTTGCTGTTCATGAAAACGGGGAGCCTTAGGCTCTTTAGAAATATAATAAATTGGTGTGGCTGTCTTTGTTAATATAATGGCTGGGAGATGAGCATTCTTCCAGTTTTAAATGTATAGATTAAAGACGAGGTTTAAATAAAAGCTATGTTTCTGTTTAAGTTATGCCTGGCAATTTGTTTCGGAATAAAAGAAAAGCCTTGAGGACCAAGCCCAGGGCAGAAATGCAGATGGGATGTCTGACTTGTCTGCTTTGGACCCAGAAGTTGTATTTGTGGATCAGACCCTTCTTAGCCATCTAGGCTCTTAAATCGAAAAGGATTTAACTTATTAATAAATAGCTCTTTCCCCTGTGCCTGATCCTTCCCATATGTACTGCTCTTATCTCATCGGGTGATGATAGGAAAATTAAACGTAGCTTTCTTGATTTAATTACATTGGTGTGTAATTGTTGGATGAATGATAGGCGAGGAGACTTTGTGCAGATTCTCAGATGTTTGTACTCTGCATGGCTTGCCCTCTAGGTCAGATCTTCGCTTTCTATTTATATTAACTCTTTTTTGTCTGTTTTGTCTTGCCCTGGCTATTAGCGACTGAACTGTGGGAGATCTCAAGAGCTGGGCTATGATAAAATTAGGGAGAAATGCTGCCTGTCATGCTTTTGTCCAAAATCTTGTGCCCCAAGCATTAGAATATGACTGCAAATGACCTACCTATCTGGTGGGGGAAGCGAGTATTTTCTGAATATGGGCGATTCCAGGGCATCTCACTCACAGTCACCAAGACTGTACGGTCTTGCTAACACCCTACACTGAAACCACAGGTGTCTTTTGGTGCCTTCACTGGGTAACTTCTTGTACTCACACTGAGCTGTTCCTGATAATTACTTGTCTCTTTGACAGAGGTATAACTGAGCCTCAAAGGAAGGGAAGGCTGTATTGATCAAGAGAAAGAGTGGAGAAAAGACAGTCCTGTGTTCTGGGCAGCGGGCTGTCTGGCAGCGACTGGGAGACCAAGTCTCTGCCTGCCAGTCGTGAAAGGAGATAATTACTCTCTTTGTGACTCATTTGGGGAATATTTTTTATGCTTAAAGAGTGATAAAGGAGTATTTTTATCAAGTGATGATATTGCAGTCAATGATATTTTGATTTTTAAAACACTTGCTGCTATTGTGATGAGAGGTGCATAGCACTCAAATTAAAAGCCTATTATGGGTACCTGACCTAGAGACTATTGTTCCTGCAATACAAGTACTTTCAGGAAACTTCTTTAATAAACACTACCTGTCTCCTTCTGTTCAGCACCTAAGTAAAAAAGTATTATAATGCACAGATGTGCTTGGCTTAAAAAAGCCATATATTATGCTCTTGGGAACTAGAACATTGCATATTGAATAACCCTTTGAAATTTCCAGTGCTAATGCTGCATCAAATCAGCTCATGTTATCAGGGATACGGACTTTTGCATTTTACTTCTTAACAAGAGAAGAAGAACAAGGGGATATGAATAAATAAATACAGACTATACAGAGCTGTTTCCTCCACTCCAGGCACACATTGGCATTCATCCATCTAGAGCTGTTCTCAAGCTCTTCAGGTTGGTATTTTGTTTCCCTTTCCTATCATGAGTCAGGAGAGGGATGCTCAGGACATTTCATGCCATTCCCTTTCCTCTCATTGCCCTCTGCCTCCTAGGAAGGACTGGTTTAAATCGGTGCTGAAAGGGCCTTTCTTTTTTTAAGGCCTCTAGTTTATCTTTTTTGTCACTTCAGTGGTTGCATCTCACTTCTGCGGGAGCTGCCCATGAGGACAGGCCACACAGTTTAAGGATCTGCAGCCAGCTGCAACTTAGTGCTGTTGACAGGACCTCTAGAGAGCTTGTATCAGCACCTGATACAGGAGAGGTGGTGAGCCTGTCCTGAGAGCATTTCCCTTTCCTCTGGTGTCTGCCCAGTGCTGAGCTGGGTGTGCTAGCAAGTGTTTGTGATAGAGGCAAGTCTCATAGTGGAGGCAGAGCTGGCATCAGCAAAAGATTTCTGCTGCCAATGCCAGCTTCCCAAATGGAATGAGATATCCTGCTGGGCTCCTGCATCTGTAGCAAAGCTTCCAGCAGTTTCTTGGACTGATCGGTCCCTAAAATATGAGCAGCAGAGGTGCACATTGCTGTGCTGAGAACAGAAGTGTCCTGACAACAACTTGCTTTTACTAGCATCTTCTACAGGAGAAGCATTTTGAGGTCCTCCCCTGTACCTGAGGTCTGTGTAGCAGATCACCATTGGTAGTGTGACTCTGTTGTGTGGGTTTGTGCAGTATTTTTTCTCCCTTTCTCCACCTGTCATAACTTGCTGATGAAACCTATTGTAGATGAGATTTCAGGCATTGTTGGAAGTGTTACCTTTTGTCTGTGATACGTCCCAGAAATTCTCTGGTTTCTGTTGTGGTGTCAAGCTGATGAAATAGCAACAGGATTGGAGTGATCTCTCTAGGGTTAAATCTTTTGTGTGTGTGCGCCTTTTCTCAAGAGAGGCCAATCATGATAGGAGCACACTGTACTCTGAGGCCTATGTTAATAAAGGCTCCCTGCTGACATTCCCTGTGCTGCTGAATGCATAATGCCCAGCTGTTAAAAACAACCTTACTGTATTGCAGATTTCATTTCTGGCTTCTGTTGGGTCTCTTCTCCATGCAGGCCACATGTTTCTGCATTTGCATTTGGTATTGTGGGGGTTATGTGTTATTTTTTTCTGAAGGGACAGGGTGCTAGGCTGGTAAGGTAACCCTAGCATGGCATTGGTAGCTTCTAATTTGGTTATAGCTATCAGAAGTCAACCAATTTAATCTATTTGTGTGTTCTGTGTAACTAGTTAAAAAGGGTCAGTGGCCTCCTCTGTTTCTTTATATAAAGGGATTGCTGCTCTATGCATGTGTGCAGGGAAAATAGCTTGAAAATCTTTCTCTATATTTGTTTTAAGATTCTGGTACTTCACTTGCTCAACTACTGTTTTGAAACATGAGGCTATGATGCAAAGTATTTAGTGTAATAGCTAGGAACATGTCCTAAGGGCACAAATTCTCGTGGCAGGCTTGCCAGGCTGCCCACTGCCTTTTCCTTCCGTCTGTGGAAATATTTGTAAAAGATTTGGGTGAATACTTGCCAAGCCCAATTATGCAATTATGTTTTAAGGGCAATTTTATAATTATAGAGGAGGATGGTAACCAGGATACACGAGTTTCTGGGTTTTGACTTTTCCTTTTTTCTTCCATGACTTTACATGAGTGCTAAAACATTCTGAGCAATTCTAGTTAGAAACCAGTTGTTCAACTTTCTTTTAGGCAGCTGGCTGTTTTTGTAGGTGAAGCTAAATTAAAGACAAATAGAACATTGCTCAGAAAGGCTGGAGAACATGTTTTTTTTATAGCTTTGCTAATTTATAAGATGGATGTGCACTCAGATACTCAGAGCAACCCATAGGCAGGGTCCAGTCTAGAGGAGACTCAGGATGGAATAGTCCTTCCTGGACTTCTCAAAGGGAATCTTTATGCTGTGCAAGATTTTTCAATAGCTGGGTTTGTCTGTCTTAATTTTTATTTGACATATGCCGGGTTCCTGCTGGCTTTAACGATCTCCTGTACAGCTAAAACTTTTGCATCTTGTCTTGAACCTTGACGTGTACACTTTTACCCCTGTGCACATCCCAGGCTTTTGTGCTGCAAAGATGGTTTTCCCAGGCACAGCTCTGAAACCCTTCCCCATCCGGGTCAGACCATAACTGTTTGTACTATGCAAGATAGCTTAGGAAGAAATGTGGTTAAGGCCAAGAGATAAGCTCTCACTTCCAGTCAAGGGGGTTTCAGTTGCAAGGGCTGTTTCAGTGTGACACTGTGAGCAGTGATTGAGATAGTCTGTTACCTATGGCTGGGTGATGTTTGTGCATGAAACTAATTTGAGAAGCAAGAACTGTAGCTCATTTCCTATGAAATGTAGGGTGACATACTTCCTGAGCCAGGTTTTACCTTAGCAACTTACAGCTGGGATAGGTTAAGTTCCATATCCTAAAAGAAAACTGTTAATGCTGCCTATCAGTAGCTTTGCCTGCTATGCTCTGAACAAGGAGATAAAATTCCAAGAGTAACGGTCCATTCATCTGCATAACATACTGTATTACATTTAGACTTTTTTTAATTTGCCCGTCTTTGGGGTATGAAACAAGCAGTTGAGTAGATGGAGTTCTGAGGAAGTAATGAAGGGTATCTGACCTCATTTTTTTTCCTCAGAAAAGTAGAGGGTCTATAAAAAGAGCTAAAGCAGAAGGCACCTTTGGCTGTTGTGCTCACAGAACATCTCTTATTGAGAAAAGAGGAGTGTGGCTGCATGGGACCAAGGCTGAGAGAGCTGAAAAATGACCTTTAGGTGGATGTCTCAATTTATTTGCCCAGGTCTTGTTCCGTGCACTAGTAGAGTGATGCGAGTTCAGGAGAATGAACTGTAACTTTATTGGAACTTGTCAACCATACTTCGTAAGTTCCCCATCCTAACTGTGGATTTTATATACAGTGAAGGTTTTTGACTTGTTAGCACAAACCAGTCTTACTGTCTGACTTACAAAAATATGATGGTTGGCTTCTTTTTTTTTGCTAATGAAGCTGGAAGGCAGCTTATGAGACATTAAAATAAATCTTCCAGCAGCAGCTGATGTTCCAGATGCTGCTATGGATTTTGCTCTGTTTAGTAAAGAGAACACCACTGTTTGCTTTCATTTCTACCATTCTGTTGCATTCCCTTTTATTGCAAACAGTGATTGTCTTGGTCATTAATCTGCACCTTAGTATTCCAGCCAACCTGGCAGGTCCCTGAATCATGTACTTCTACATTAGATAAACTTTCTGCAGTTATTTCAAAGCACCATTTCAGTGTCTTTCTGGTTTTAAGAGAATCTACATGTGCTGTAGCATTAAGTTTGAGGAAGATAGATTCCCTTCTCAGTGTATTTGACTTTTGAGCTTTTAATAAACACTCAATGCTAAGGAAGTTACAGCAATCAAGTCAATGCAGTATATTTCACCTGTCAGACAGTATGATTTTAATCTAATTTAAAGGATGTAATTAGAAGGTTGTTAATGCATTTTGTTACGAGCGTGCTGGTGTCAAAAGTACAATTTGCATACCACTGAGTGGGGGTGATTAATTACTTTAAGGTTCATAATATCTATGTCTTTGAAATAGCAGTGGTAGCTACTTCCACCCACTGATGTTTAGGGCTGTGGGCAGAAGTTGGCACAGCACTAGGTGGCTTCAGCTTGTAGAACAGGAGGTGGGTGGCATCTATTTCACCCTAAGAAAATCACTCTGTAGGTAAAACACTGAGTCAGGATCCCCTAGACCTCTGTTCTAGACTGAGCTGCCCACCAATTTACACTGACCTGAGCAAGTTCCTGAATATAATGATATGTAGTGGGATCTCTGTACTATCAGAGGTAGGATGGTTTACCTGTGCCACCCTCTGAGAGTGAGGCTGGAAAAGGAAGTCTGTTTTTGAGAGTCTATCCTCAGAAGGTGTTTAAATAATGAGGACAAGTAGTTGCTCTGTCATTGGCTGTTATCTAGTGGCTTCCATATCAAGGACAGTTCAGCCTCTCCCTGAGAGAGAGGTTATGACCTGACCCAGTTGGGCAGTTCTAGCAAGTAATCTTATTTTATACTGAAGTGATCCCAAAGCAAAACTGGGACAAATTAAAGAATGCATCCTGGCCACAGTCGGAATGGTGATGTAATTTGGCAGAATCGGGCAATGACGAGCAGTAGAAGGCAAGCAGTTTGAGACAGAAAGCAAAGGAAAAATACAAGACATGGCCGAAACTAGAAATCCTGCTGGGATAGCCATAAGGAATTGGCAGACAATAGGTTTTGGTTTTTTTTTTTTTTCCTCCCATGGCACCTTTCTAAGGACATGATTTAGAAGTACATAAATGTGTGGGATATTGTTGGTCTGCTTAGATCTTCTCTGCTGTGGCTTGTAGTCAGACCATGCGGGATTTCTTCCACCCACTGACACAGAGAGGTCAAAACCAGTTTGGTCCAGAACTTCTGAGCAGCTTGGGAACACTTGAAGTTGCATCTAGAAATAGTAGTCAGTTCTTGCTTTACTGCATAATCTGTTGGGCCATGTGCTTTTTCTGTTCTAGAATGTCTTAACTCTCCTGTTCATTTTGTAGGATCTTTTGACACTACTCCACACCTCTCTCAAGGAAGACTGTTTAGAAAAACAGGTGCTGAAGTTGTGAAGATGGAGTTGTATTAAACAGTGATCAAAAATGCTAAGAGAAACATTGCAATTTCCTTCTGTGCTTTTCCCTTCAGCACCTCCACTCTTTGCATTTTAATGGATCTCTTGAAGATGCTTTGGGTGACTCCTCTTGGAAATGAACCCTGTGCTAATAGCTCTGGCTGGGCCTGATCCACAGGAAGATGCTGGGAGATATTTTATGTTTGTTTTGTACCTCACCTAATTAATGTATAACTTAGTGGTAGAACAGCAGGAAAGCTGCATTTGCTGACACTTCATGATACAATGATATAATCCTTTGTGACACGTTCCTGCTGAGTGTCAAAGCTGATAACTCTAATCTCTGTCCCTAGCTCAGTACGATGGGAACCTATTCTAGAGGGCATTTTGCAGGAGCTTGCAAGCTCTTGTAGGTACTTTGTGACCAATTCGTGTAAACTTTTTTTGTGCATAGACACTCTTGAATGTGATTGTACAACATTGCCTGGTGCACTGAGGAATCTGGAGTTGAGTGCAAACAAAGGAGCTAACTGACTGCATTCAGATGAAATAAGGCTTGTCCTAGAAGGAGGGAGGAAAGAACCTAATCTCCTTCTAAATGCACATCTTCCTTTATTCAGAGCAGTGTGGTTATATTGATTCAGAGGTGCCTAAATCCTCTGTTCTTTGTTATATATATGATTCTGAAGCCTGGGTATGGATGCAGATCTATACACAGGCATAGCTGTGCAGCTACTCTCCAGTGCTTAGTCCTTGTGATACAACCAGCAGAGCTTGCTTACCTTCCAGTGTGGACATTGAATTGCTGTTTATTTTAAACTTGGTTGAATGGTATTCATAAAACAATTTGCAGCTCTGCAAATAGAGGAGGGAATGTCACTGTAACAACACTTCGGGGGCTCTGTTGCCTTCTGTCTCTGAAATTTGCCTTTTGAAAGTTGCATGCAGTGTGCTGAGTGGCAGATTAGGTGTTGATATTGGCCCCTTGATAGGAGGCCCTTAAGGCTTGACTTGCTGAAATGTCTGTCCTTCATAGTCAGTAGGGCAACCATGTGCTAAGCAATCAGTAACTTGAGGAAAATAAGAGGAATGCAAGTCCTTCTGCATCTTGAACAAGTTGCACATTCTGAATTAAATGACTATTTTTTTTTTTCCAGTGTGCAAGCTGTAATGTGCATCTAAGTGCATTATTGAGAAAAAGGAGCTGTAACAATTTGACTGAGCCTCCGTCAGAGGATTCTTTTATATGCTAAATTGTCTGTAAAAGCTTGAGCCTGTACCCTCATTTTTTTTCCCAATATCCCATGAATTTTGTGAATGTGCAAAGCCTGCATCTGAGGCAGCAGTGTTATACTGAAAAAAAAACACTTTGACACAGGCTTGTGATATCAAAGAATGACTATGTCTGTGCAGTTATTTTAATTATCTTGGGGAGAGATTCATATGTGCTGTGTAAGCACTTAGCAAAATTATTTGCACATTATCTGAGCTGCAGAGTTAAGGTAGAAATTAGTCTGAAAAATCAAAGTTTTTTAAAAAAAGTTATTTTGATCTTCTTAAAATTCTGGTTCTGGAAACAGGGCACTCCTGAGTTACTTTAAAATCTAGACAATACCTCTCACTCCTTCACTCAAGCTGCAGACAGGAGGTTTAGAATTGTGGTTTTTATCTAAGCCGCTTCTTAACAATGCAGGTAAAGAAATTGGTGTCTAAAAAATCTGCTCTTATGGTGAGACCAGTCTTGTAAGACATCACTCGTGTATATGAATCACTGTATTGTGATAGTGCGTGTCACTCTTGAGTTCTCAACTTTTTTAAAATAACGCTTTTTTTACCTTGAAATGTGTATGTGCCTTTATGTTTTACTTTGCCCCAAGTGAATAATTTAGGTGGGAAATATTTTCAGTTCAAGGGCAGTGATGACAGTGCTTTGGAGTGCAGGAGAGTGCTGTTGAGAAGTGCTGTAACTGAAGTTTGCAGGTGGGGGTCTCATCCTCTCCTGGCAGAGCTGCTCCACCGGGGCAAGCTTCACTGGGACAAGGCCAGCCCTGCTCAGTGAGGATTGTAGGAGTCCTGTGGAAGACATTTCTGTCTCAGGGAGACAGGAGTCGGAGAGACAAATGAACAAAATCTCCAGACCCACAGCATGTCGATAGACCTCCTGTTGTTCTTAATTCGCATCTGTAAATGGCACTAGTTTCCGCTGTTGTGCACCAAGACAATAATAAATAACAATCCTTAGCGTTTATATACCACTTCACAATTTCCAGAGTGTTCAACACACATTAACTAATTCAGCTGAGATGCAAATATTCTGTGAGTAAATCTAGTCTTCTTGCTGCCCAGGGGAGCCTTTCATTACAGCTGGGACAAGGCTTTTCTTTTTCCTCTTAACTGGAGCTGTTGGCAGGAATGTTCTATACAGGGACAGTGTCTTTCTCTCTGAAGTTTTAGAACGTTTGCATATACCCCTGTTTGCACAGGAATTGGACTACTTCCAAGTCATATGTTGTACTATTAACAAAATTATGCAGGAGACTTGCCTGTACGTTCTGTGCTGCAAATATGCAGACCCACAGTTAACAGATTTGTGGTTTCAGAAGCTACTGAGTTAGCAAAGATGTTGATGCATTAAGTGCATCTTTCTGTGCTTGCATAAGGCCTTGGGGGAACACCATCTCCTGTGGACCTTAAGGTTCAGGAGGGGAATAAATATCTTTCAGTCTGACTATGCTGGATCATCGATGTGCTGAAGAGAATTGAAGATGCTTGGTAGGTGGCTTTCATTAATGTTTCACTGGATCCATTGTCTGCTCTCTCTTGGGGCAGGAGAAAGCCCAGCAGAAGGCCTGTTGCTGCATAAGAGATGCATTTAAGGGCAAATAAAGACATTGTATCCTATTGGTTACAGTCCTGAATCCCAAACATGGAGGAATACATACATTGTCATGAATCTAATTTGTATGACATTTGACTCACCTTCTGCCTTGGCATGTGCATGAAGATGGTGAGAGAGAGTTTGATGTATCTCTGTCTGTATCTTTGAGCTGTGCAGATTGGTTCTACTTTTTATTTGCGAGGACATCGCTTTTTAGCATTCCGTTAGGGTGTCTAAAAGACAAGCATCTTTTTTTTAGCTGTTCACATCACCTGGATTTAGTGGTTTACCTTGGAAATAACTATTTGATAGTCTTTGTAAACCGAAGCCTGGTACTTTAGAACTGCCCACAAGCTTTGTAGTTATAACCCTCTTTTTAATGTGAGGTTTAGTTCTAACTATGTGGTGGCACTTCTGGATTGCATCTTTGTCTAACCTGGAAACTTTCTTTTTTCAAAGTGATGCCTGCACATTTCACCTGGAACAGATTGTGAAAGACACCACAGATTATAATTTTCATATAAATGGTTGTATGAACAGGAACACCATTAGCCTCTTAGTGACCTAATTACACAAGGAGGTAGCAGTGCATTTTGAGATCAAAATTCTCATCTTGCTACAGCTTTCCCTTCAGCGAACAGTGCACGGGAGAAGAAGAGCATGTTTCTTGCAGGTGATGATTTCTCTTTCTGTGGCTTTGATATCCTCATTTTCTGTTTGAAGTTAATGTGCAGATTGCTAGGTGGTGTCACTCAAAATGACTGACTGGGCTGCTGTTGGATGTGAAGGTGTCTCCAAGACAACTAATTTCCTGGTCAAACAGCACATTGGCTTCTGCCACAAGACATTTTAAGGGAGCTGGTCAGCTGAAGGAGCAAGATATTTTAACAGTTTATTATTAGCACTGTAGCTGCCAAGTACAGCTCAGAGACTAAGCCTGAAAATGTTTCTATTAAACATTGCAAATGAATAGCTTTAAAAGAAGGATTGCATCATTTGACTGGTAAACTGATTTGTCAGAGAACTTCTACCAAATAATAGGAATTCAGTCTCTACCTTCACAGTTCATTTTCTCCAATTGCCATACACGTTCCTATGCTGGAAGCATGGGAATTTAGGGACATTCACTCTTATATTTTGTTGGTTTATATCCAGACTTTCTACTACCGTTCAACTCTGACTTTTTAGCATTAGTGTGCCATATTTTTTTTTTTTTTTAAATATACACAAAAATCAAATGTTTGTTTCCATTTCTCTTCTGGTCTAAAACACGGAAAGTTTTAGTGACTGCCTTCTGTTCTAAAGATAGGAAAAAATAAGCTTGAAGCATTGGGTATTTTCCTCCTGTTTTGTCCCCTTCTCCCAGCCCCCTTTTTTTTTTCAAAGGAACTTTTTTGCTGTCCTGGCAGTAGGCTTTGTTATGAGTAAGCCCTGCTGATGTATAAATTCCCATCTTAAATCTGAA
>JAAGNO010021085.1:15230-30417 GCA_033439905.1 Ceryle rudis | reverse complement strand
TGGATGGAGCAGGGGGGTGGCACCAGAGCACCTCCAGAGGCCCCTGAGCAACCCCACCATGCTGGGATACATGGGAATGTCAGAAACAAAGTGATAATGATTGGGAAATCTATGGACCTTGAGGGTGGGAGAAGACAAAGTAAAGGATAACTTTAATATTTAAAAAACAAAACAAACCAACCAACCAAAAAAAAAAAAAAAACAAAAAAAAAAACAAAACACCAACCCACAAAAAAACCCAAACAAAAAGCCCACCACCACCAAAACCACTGAACTAACAAAATAACCCCAGCTTTTTGTGCAAGAATTTGTGTCTGTGTTGGCCAGTTATAATAATGGCTTATTAATCTCAGACTCAAAAGGCTGCAACCTGAACTGTCTTGAATTTCTGAAAAGGTCTCCAAAAAAGATGGAGTATTTCTGTATTGACTCATTTTGTTGTGAGAGCAGCTGCAGTGATAAATCCCTCAGTTAAATATTGCTATTATTTACAGTCCTCTCTTATGCAAATTGCCTTTTAAAGAACAGTTTCTGCAGCGTTCCATCATTTCAGAGCATCCTGTCTCCGTGATACCTGGTTACCGGGTCAAAGTTTGAAAACCACCAAGTTCCACGGAAGGAACCAACTGCACCAGCTGTGGGTCCTGGTGCAGATGATGTGTCTCTTACCAAAGAGGAAAAGCACCTCAGTGCGTCCGAACCTTTTGTTCCTCCAGCACCCCCTGCCTGGTGGTTTGGGCTTTGCGTTAATGTTGGCACTGAGTGGAATCTGCTCACCCAAGCCCCCCGAGATCCGTGTGCACGGATGCGAGCACCGACAGATTGCACCAGTGTCTTCTCTTGACATACCACTTCTCAAAGCAAGCTGCAGTCTAATCCCTTAGTTAATATGGTGCACGAGGACAGGTCATACCCTGGTGGACCTGCACGTGCACAGCGGGGAGGGTTTAAGGCGGGATGAAAATAAAGCACTGAGTAACACTGGAAAGGTATTAGGGTATTCTGGATATCTAGCAGGGTGTTTCTTCTATTGTAGCTATACTTATAGAATTGGAAAACTACATTTCCTCCAAAACCAGCAGAAAAATCATAATATAATATAGAAATAACGATGGAGGGGGCAGTTCCGTACCTCTGTTTCAGCTCTTGCTTTACCATATTCCCAGCTGTCTACCACAAACCTGAAATATTGCTGAACTGCTAATGGCTTTAAAACTGGAATTAACTTTGCTTATCAGTAAGTGAGAGTGAATTTACAGTATCCTGGCTGCCTGGCACTTGCTGCCATAGGAACAGAGGGTGTAAATCTTTGCACTTGAGCTTTTACACCAACTGCTTAATTAGATGTAGATCTGTTGCACTTACCTCAGACTTCTACCCGTTCTCCATAGAGTCTCTCTCTAGACAGAGGAGCCAGGACCACTTTCTGGTGGTACCTCTGTTTCTCTTTTGACAGTAGTGGGAGAGTACTCTGTGTATGTTGGAAGCCTTAAAAGTGTATGGGGAGGGAAGAGAGGAAAAAATTCACTTGTAAGCTGCTATTTTCCGTGGAAGGACTGAATGCAGAACAGCTGCTTTGCTGCACATTACTTTTGTGTAGTAATTCCTCCAGGCAGACATGGGTTATTCTTCTGTACACAGGTTTTTTTGAGGGACAGGAGGAAAAAAAGTAACTTCAGTGGGCTTGGAAAGGTGCGGAAGATCTGAGGTAAAAAATTAGAATACTTTGAAAGTACAAGCTTAAATAAACTGTTTTGTGTGGGTGAGTTCCGATACATTGCTCTTGGGGCCCTGCGTGGCAGATAAAGGTTGTCTTTTGGGGTCTCTACAACAGTACCGGTGTTGAGGGAAATTCTGTATGGAGTGGGGCTGCATAGGAAGAGTGCATCTGCTTTTGTCCCTGCGGGCAGTAGTGCTTCAGGCTGCCTCTGCCAGGGTCAGTCACCATCACACGCTGGCCGGGAAGGCATCTCCTGCTGCTTCTGCAGCTCCTGTGCCCCTTGCTTCCGAGACGGTCAGCAGGTTGCTTGAGTGCTCTGCCTTGTCTCCATCGTCCTTAAAACAGTGCCAATTGTTGCCTCTGCTCTCGGGTTTGTACCTTGCATTATGTATTTAGAATTCACTAATATGCTACCACCTTTAATATAATAATATATGTAAAGTACTTTAATTATGTACGTATATATGCAAAGAAATGGGGTCTTCTTTGATGGCAGCCAGCGGCTTGGATGCAGGTTTGAAGATGGGTTTCCGACAGAGACTTGTATCTCCCGTAGGCTGCAGGTGCATGTGACAACGTGAACTGATTTCAGCGGGAGCCGAGTAAATCGGTTGTCCTTGCCGCCATTGTACGTAGGCTTGCGTTGTGTTTGCACGCTTAGTTCCCATGCAGTTGGAAGTTATGAGAGAGCGCGCACGGGGCTTACTGCCATCATCCACGCTTAAACTGCTGCGTGAGGAGAGGTGCCTGCGAAAGGACGCGTAGCAGCAGCTAGTATTGTAACAACTGTAAGGAGAAATGAAGGCAGGAGATGTGATAAAAGAGAAGAGCAAGCAACTTCTACAAGCAACCTTGAGAACGGTAACTCAGGACATCTTATCCCATGGCTGTGTTGTCCCTTAGGTCAGAACCTGGCAAGAATTCTTCAGTTGGATAGCCATTTCTCCTCTTTGTTGTTTACCGGGAGTTTTCCAAGTCCAAGAAACTTCCATTTCGTGTATTGCCTGATGTACTTGTTGGCTTCTCCTAAAACATCTTTGGCTGGGTATCATGTTTATTGGATGTCTGGAAAATATTTTAGCTGTGGTTGTCTGTAATCTTAGGAAGTCACAATAGGCTCGAAGCTCCAGGAGGACCAAAAGCATATATTACTAAGAACTGAGCAGATGGTGGGAACTTCCACCTGGCATTTGGTTCCTGCAGAGGCCGAGTTCCACACTTGGGATGACCTCTGCCCGCTTCCAGGCCAGTCCTCAGACAAGCGGAAGGGGACCGTAAGCCAGCAGATGCACACGTGCTGCACACCGGTCTTCACAGTGAAGGTGGTCCAGGTTGGCGCAGAGGAGGTTCAGGCTTCCAGTGAGACATCTGCATCTGAGAATTCTCCACCGTTTAAGCAGAACCACCCAGAGGTGGTGGAAGGAGACCGCAGGGTACTTTGCTTACAGGACTTTAAGGGGCGTCTCAGGTCTCTGCATTATTTGAATCGGGCCCTCAGGTTTTTCAGGCATCCTGAGTTTTGCAGTTTCCTACTGCATTCCGGTGCTTTCGGTCCCTCTGCTCTGCGGGCAGCCTGGCAGCGCCGAGCTGTGAGTCCCAACAGATCCTCAACCAGGTTGCAGAGCTGGAGGCGACGTCGCTTGGCAAGCGTTCCCTGTCATTGCTAATGCACTAGAGGTCTACTTTTTTTTTTTTTTTTTTTTTTTTGCCTTTAACTGTGAGCCAAGAAAATAACCCTTGCAAAGCATCTGTAAATCTTTGGAGAGGGAAGTGGGTGTTCGCAGGCAGGTAAAATGGTACATCTTGATACTGGCTGGGTGGGAAGGATGTTGTTCCTCAGCCAGGATAGTGGGGTGGAGAAGTCTGGAGAGTGCTGTCCAAGGTGTGTGTCTCCCTCCAAGCCTGTCCAGTGGTCAGGGGGCCCTTGGACCTGTCCTTAGTCTTTAGCCTTCCTCCCAAGTAGGAGATACCAACTCTGCAGCCCTCCTGCCAGACTTCCAGCTAGCCTAAGAGAGTGTCAGGATTCGATGGCTAGCCTAGGCTGGGCTTTAAAGTATTTGTTTTCTGAATTTCTAATACTAATGTGGTTAAAAATCTCACTCTTTGACCTGGATCTAAAGCTGAGGTTTTTGCAACTGGGACTCGGGTTTCTGACTGACAGAGATAAACAAACCAAGAACATTGTACTGAGTTGCCAAGATTTAAATGGGAAATGGGATGCTTTGCAGTGACATCCAAGGACTGCTCCTTGCAAGCAGTGTCACAAAAGCACGGATGACCCCCATACGTTTGTATCCTTTGTTAGTCGGCCGCGATTCCCCACCGTTCCCCTTCGGGATGTGGAGTTAGAAGCAGGCGTCTGTCCATCTTGCTACAGCAGAGGCGTATCGGGAGGGCTGTGTGCTCGATGGCGCGTGTCCCCGTGAGTCCCAGGAAGTCTCCTTATCCTGACTTTGCAGTGCTGCTGTCAGCAAGCCAGGAGCTGCCTGGCTTTCAGTTAATGTCATTACATAATGCTGCTCCTTTAATATGACCTTTAGCTCTGATACATAATTTGGAGAAATAGTCCTGCATTTACTTTTCAGTTAGTATTCTGGAGCATACCCCAGGAGGATGACTACCATTTATTACTCTTCCAAGCATAGGACTTCATGAAGGCAATTAAGAGCGTGAGCTATTAATTGTGCTAAGAAAAGAATGCATTCCTCTGAGCAGCCCATCTGCATTTCCTTCTTGTTTTCTAGGACACGTTAAGAAGAAAGTGTAAGATCTCCCCATAAATGCTGCTTTCTTGTAGATACTTTTCCCATTTTGGTATCCCAAACCCTAGTTTCGCACGAGCTCTCCCTTTAAGGAACTGATTACTGCATTAAATGGCCAGTAACAGCTATGTGATGATACCGCCAGTGCCTTCCTGGGGATAGACATAAACGTTGTGTTAAGAAATCACTCAGAGGTCTGCAGTTAGTTCTTGGGTTTGAGTTGCGGTTCCCTGATGATGAGAATACTTGGTCCAGAATTGCGGCGTAGTCTGCCTTGAGCAGCTGCCTGGGCAGCGCTTGCGTGTCTAGGTAAGATTGAGTCTTCCAAACCCTGCCGGCTGCCAGTCCCACAGACATGTCCTCGTGCCACATACGTCCCTTCCCTGACCTCCATGTCACTGACTTGCGTACGGCAAATCCTGCAGCTGTGGTGGTATGTTAGCGGTCGTGCGGCACCGCAATCGGCTTCCTCTGGAAGGGGGAATGCTGGTGAGAGAGGGAATTGTGAAGCCCCAAGAGCGTATGTCAAAGGGGCCTTTGGAGCCGGTACGTAACAGTGGGAAGGAGGTCGCTAAATTCAGCCCGGAGTGAAGTCAGCTGTGACAAGGTAGGGCACAGTACCTGCCGTTTTCTTTCGCTCTCATCCTTAAACTGCTGCAGTGAAAGAGATGTCAGGGCAGCGGTCCACCAGCCGGGTCCATAATTCTCCCAGCCTGCCTCCATCAGCCCCAGCAGCGGCGATCAATAGAGCCACCGGAGCCTCTTACCGCAGGAGATCCTCCCTCCTGCCCTTCCCGGCGCGCTTGGCCCCTTTCAGCCTCCTGAACAATATTTTGAAATGTATGGAAAATTAATTATCGATTACAGATGTGCCCCGGTTCAAGGGAGGTAAAAACAAATGGATGCATTTACGATGAGGGACGTAATCTGCTTTATGAAACTGATTGTCTTTTGCTCTGCTCCTTCCCTCCCTCTTTTCCTCTTCTCTCTCCTCCTGCCCCCTCCCCCTTCCTGTACGCCGGATAAAAGACAGGCCTGATAAAGTGAGAGAAACAAGATTGGTTTTCTAAGGGCACCGGGCCCTTCACGACCAGCTAAATCATGGGCTGTCTGGCTGGCGGGCTGGGTGATGACCTGCTCCCCGCGCCGTGGCACCGCACCCCCCTGCGGGGTGTTATGATGTGCACCCGGGCGGCGGCGGGGGGCTGCCGTGAAGGTGAAACTGTCATATCGATCTTTTTAGCACTAAAATATGAGCCACTTTACTCTGCTCCCCGATGCTGTGATGTGAAAAATAATAACTCGGATCCAAATTAAAAATATTGATCTCTGGAAGGTGTTGAAAGTAAATAAACACCTTCCGAAGTTTTCGGGTCAGCCAAGAAATGGTATTCAGCAATAAATGTGTCGGCATGTCAGAATCCAGGGTTCTTGATCTGTTTTTCCTTTTGAATTGATTTTTCATTACTTACTTCCTAAAAGTGTTGGAATTTGGTCCTCTACCGTTAAATCCCACTGTTTGGGCAAATTATTTCTTTGGGGCTTATGAGGTGCTCCTAATCCACTCGCTCATTGATTGATTGATTTTTGACTCAATAAACTTGCATTACCCTTGCTTTATTTAAGGCTTCCATCATAATTTTTTGTACATTTAGGCTTGACTTTTTTATTTCCTTCTAACAGATGAGCTGACATTGGTCTATCAAACATGTGGGAAAACAATTGCCACAAGGTTAATTTTATTGCTAGCTCCATGCATTTTAAGTAGGTGCCAGGTATTTTCCACTGCAGGCTGATAAATTGCGGTTGAGCCACTAAAGCGTAAGAATGAATAGAAGCACTGTAACAACAACAACAGAAACCCCATATAAATGCATCGCGTAGCATAAGCATTAAATGGATTATTTTTGCTTCATTGGTTTAACTTCATTTTACGTCCAACCAGCAACAGGAACACAGTAGTGTAATGAGCTCCTTAACTGTTCTCCGCTCGGGCGCTGAAGCCGCGGTGTCGGGAGCAGCGGCGCTGCCGCCCTTTCTGGCGAGAGGGAGCGCAGCAAAATGCAGTAACCTGCATCTTCCGGAACGTTGTTTTTTGTTACAAACTAGCCAGTTGATTTTTAAATGTTCAATCATTCTTTGGGAGCAGACGTATTGATGTTGCTGTTCTCTGGCAACTCAGAGGAACCTGCTTTTCCACGTTGCTGTAAAATATGGCTGAGCGCCTGCTCTGCTCTTGAAGGTGGGAGAAAGAGAAAAGTGTCGATGAGAACGAGAAGAGTGGCTTCTCTGTGAACCCGGAGAGAGGAGTTTGGTCGGTGTTAAAAAAGCATGTTAGCCCCTCAAGCAATTACATCTTGACTGCAGAGTCTTAAACGTCCCGTTTTTCACTCACGCCTGTGCAAATCGCTGTGCGTGGGAGTCTGCAATTTACAGTGTTCCTCTCCCAGATTTACTAGCCGGTGCCGGATGGTTCCAGTGTAGTTAAATGGTCACGTGCTTACGGTGTTTAATACGAGGAGATGAGATCAATTAAGAGGAATAAAAGGAGAGCTCCATAAATTACTTTAGGGAGCTGACCGCAGTGGAATCGGTGTCCCCTCTCCTGCGTAACTGCGTTCCACCAGCCAGTTCTGGCTTTGGTTCGTGTGCGTCTTGTTAACGTCCAGAGGCTTCTTGGAAGTAGCCAACAGACACTTTTGGTTGAATTCTCTCAAATGTATCTGTGTGCAGCAGTGTGATTAAAATTCCTGGGGTTCATACTATTTTATTTATGTATTTTTTTAAAGCCTGTGTCTGGTGTCCCTGTGGCTTGGCACATGAATTTGCTGCAGCTCCCAGGTGTGTAACAGGTTCACGTAGGGATACGAATGTGTCACCCACTGTTCAGCAAATACCAACCTAAGACTTTGATTAGTAGTGAGCTCCAGGTCCGTGGGTCGGTCCCATCTCCACTCTCGGGAACCTCCAGGTGAGGCTGATGTTTATCAGCGAGTGTGAAGCCAGTAACATTGTGTGTTGGGTGCACACAGTACTCGAGTGTCCTCAAGTGAAGAGTTTTGCCCCCAAGCGCCCTATTTCTCGCCTGGAAGCGGCTGAAGCTCGGCCAGCCCCGGCAGGTGTCTCGGGGGTCGTGCAGCCGTGTCGCAGGGCTGCCAACGGAGCCTTCTGGGGCACGGACGCGAACGGCCGAGGGTTGGCTTCCATGTCGGGAATCGGCAGCGCTTGAGAGCCCACCCTCACCCACGCACCCGCAGTGAGGGGCAGTGCCCCATTGCTTTGGATCCCCTGGGGTCTCGCGCCGTGTTTAAGGGAGAGCATCCAAGTGTTAATGGGCTGTGGCTGCCGAAGGGGACGGGGGAGTGGGTCACACGTGGGACAGCTGCAGTGGGTGTCCTTCTCCTTGCTGGCTCTCCTCCGCTTCTGGCACAGGGCTTTTGAATCTCCTCTGCTCAGCACCGTAGACTTGAATTCGAGTTACAGGATTGAATGCTTTAAAAGAATTTCCAGGCACGGTGTAAGTCACACTCATGCCACAGAGCTTTAGGGCATGAGCCATGGTCTCCCTCCTGAAAGGAGAGGAGAAGGAGGTAGGAAGCCTTTAGCACCGGTTTTGCTGGGCTGTGGTTCCTCTTGCTGTTTATAAGCCTTCGGCATTTGAAGGGCTCTGCATTTACCCGTGCGTATATCTGCAGCTTTAATTGTAGCCGCTGGGCCATCGTGAATTGGTCCTGGTGGCCGTAGCTGTGCCGTTTCTGGTGGTCTGGGAGCAGAAACAGCAAACAAAGCAGCAGAGCCTGAAGCGTGGCTGGGTTCTGAGCTCTCATGTGCAGGCCACTTGCTGGCCATCACCAGCTCCTGGGTAGCTCCCCAGCTCTTGGAACCTGCAGTACGTTTTGGAATGCTTTCAGATCATGTGGTGAGGGGAATGGGGAAAAAAAAAAAAAAGGATTTTTACCACTGTCAGTCTTGCCAATGCAGTTTGCAGTTCTCCTCTTGGAAATTTGCATTTTATTTTTTTCTCGGCCATTAATTTGCAAACCAGACTGTTTTATGATACGAATTATGTGATGTTGTGATAGGTAAGTTCTTGGCAGGAACAGAATTTACCCGCTTCTTTGTTTAGCCACTGACTTATGTGGGTCACTGTTCCGCCCGCTGCCTTACCTGTGTGTGCCTTGAGGGAAACAAGCTGGTTTGGGGAGCCTGGAGAAGAGCAGCAAGCCTTAATTGCAGCTCAAGAAGATCCAGGCTGTCAAGGTTTGGCAATGATGGGTATGGCTAGTCTAGGCAGGAGAAGACTGAGCAAGGCAAAGGGAATAAACTTTTGCCCAGATTGTCTGAAAAAGGACATAAAACAAATTTAAATAAAAACAAGCCCCTTAAATTTTCCTGTGGAAGGTTCTGTGAGCAGGTGATGCCTGCAGCTGGACCTGCTGCGGTAGCAGGGGAGACTTCCCAGGGCAAATCCCTCTCTTTCCACGGTTTTGTTTCATCTTGAGAATTAAAGAGAGTCCCACCACGCGTATTTCTTTCTATTTTCAAAAAACGTTTTTATTTCCTTGGTGAAAAAGAGAGCTTTCAATTTCACCATCCCGACCCCTGATAACGCTAACTCTTTGGTTTCGAGAGGTTGCAGTCAAGGACACTCGCGGCTGTCCTAAGGCTGTGTCATTACCTTAATCCCCTCACGCTATCTTAGGCAAACTACCACTTAAAAAAAAAATTAATATCTGTTTAACTGTTACTAGTTCTGTTCAATTTATCCCTTTAAGTTGAGATCCATATTTTGGCCAGAACGTCTTTTAATTCAATCTCTTAAAGAGTAAGAAAAATATGTAACTGACATGTTGGCAAAGGTTTGACCAAGCTGTATTGTGTTGAACCATATATCAGGGGGAAGTATGATTGAACGCTGTGTCAGAGCAGCGTGTGTGGGAAACAAATATTCTGCGAGAAATCTATTGGTGAACAAACTGAAAAATTGTTAAGCGCTTAAAGAGCTTAAAGGCTTGTTAGCATTTTTTGACAGAAAACCACTGAAGCAGTGAACATAAAAAGAGCAAAGAAGTCGTAATGGCCGATTCAGAGTGGAGGTGTGGGCTCTGTTCATTCAGCGAAGGCTCGGTGTGCGGATCCTCGCTCCTCCTGCTGGGGCCGGGAGGGAGCTTCCTCTGACACCTCTGAGCCTTTTCACCCCCTCACAGAATCATGGAATGGTAGGGATCATGGGATCACAGGGGTTGGAAGGGACCTCAAAAGATCATCTAGTCCAACCCCCTACCAGAGCAGGATCACCTGGAGCAGGTCACGCTCCTTTATGAACCGCTCCAGTCACTCCGCTTCCAGTTGCGCTCAGAGATTTTATCAACTTGCCTTTTGTCAAAACTGTAGGAAAGTCTCTTCGTAAGGCAGGGCGAGTTGCTTTTTTATAAAATACTGCTTTCCTGCGGGTGTTTGGATGGGCTTTGCCGGAGGGGCTAACGTGACCGTCTCTCCCGCTGAAAGGGTTTATTTGTCCAAGGTCAGTATCGGCTGGGAACCCCTTGTGTAGCTGCCAGCTTAGGACAAAGCCTGATGAAGCCCCCTTACTATGTGTTCTAAATGAAGCGGTGCCTAGCAGGTATGAAGATCAGATGAAATTAATCATCTATTACTGCACTTTGGCTTTGCTTATCTTCTCACAGGTGAATAAAAGCCCAGTGGAAGACAATGAGCTGATACTAGGTGTAGTACGAAAAAGAAAAGTCGCTTTCAAACAGAATAGTCAGGAGCAGAAACAAGTATCAGTCTAGCCCCAGTAGTGTTGGCTTTTGTTCCTGCAGACCAACATTATTTCTTTACGTTGTATCAAATGAAATTTCAAAAGCAAAATGAAGTTGAACGTGTTTCCTACCTTCAACAGCAAAGACATGTTTAATAATTCTGAATGAATCTGTCAGTTGTGGTAAACGTTACCGATGCTTTCCTTATTCTTAAAGCACCAAGATCGCTGATAATTAATAAGCTTTGTAAAGCAAACACAGGTCAACATGCCCATGATAAATGGAGCTATTATTGTACATAGGGAAACAATTAATTTGTTGCTCCATATGGTCTGATGTCCATTAACAAGCCCTACTACTAACGCACAACAGAAAAGCTGTAATGGAGTGTGTGCAGGGTTTAGCTTATGGGCAAAGGAAAACATTCTAATAATCTGTTCAGATACTAATTGGAAAATAGTTTTTTTGACTTTCTTTCTTCCCAGCTAGCGAGTAATGAGCTCTTCCTCTGACCAGGCAGGTTAGACAGACCGCTGTCATCATCTTCACTAAGGCAGAATCACTGGTCTGCCTTGAAAAAGGGAGCAGTGTTCTCTCCTCTACTACAGCATCTCACTCTTATTCAGGTCTCTTAGCACATTGCTGCTTCTTAATGTACGTTCTCTCAATTCAGTTAGCTGTGGAATACGCGTAGTATCGTATAGTCAGCACCCACTGCCAACAGTCATAATTTTGCTGCAGTGTGAGAACAATGTTACTTAATATTTCCCAACTTAATTTTTAACAAAGTCCAGAAAATGTCTGTCTGATTTCTTCTTTGAAGTTCCTTGGAGAAAAGCAAGCTCTGACTAACACGTACAGGCTTATCACGCACTATGGCAGTAGCCAGGTCTTTGTGCCTGTCCCTAACATAGACAAGAAAGAAAGAAAGAGTGTTTGAAAGTACCAGGGGAATCCCAGAGCCACGGAGGCATCGCTAGTTTGATGTGCTATCCGATCGTTTGTTTAAGAGACCACTTTGTTCCTGCTTTGATGCAGTAGCTTTAGAATGTAAAGCTCTCATAATTATCAGAGCACAATGTGATTACCTCACAGTGATATTCAGCGTGTTTCCAGATTAAAAATAAATAAATAAACCCACCGAAAATCATAAACCAACAAAAACCAAACCAAAACAACCCACGGAGTATAGTGTCCCACTTCCAAGCATTGTCTTCTGGGTTTTGAATCTGTAGCTGCTCTTTCAGGAGAGAGCTGTTTCTAATTAAAGCAAAGGGCCGTCAGCACTTGGTTTGGCCTCTGCCACGCCAGCAGTTCTGTGTTTAAGGAGCCAGCAGTGAAGTACGGAGCCTGTGGCACACGACTCCATCCGCTTTCCTTGATTTCCACTTCGGAATTCTGTTTGTGATGGAGTTAATGCATGTTATTTAAAAACTTAAACTTCTATTCAAAGTTTAATTATTTCTTTTTCTTTATTTTTTGTGAAAAAATTTTAGTAGTCTTCAGTTACCCTCTAGGCTGCTTTTTTTGACAGTTCATCTAAGAAAGTGAGTGATTTGATAGATTTTCGGATGAAATACATGAGACACAGTAGATGTTTTAATTGTCCTGAGATACATTTTTCTTGAGAGTCTGTGGCAATCTGCAATCAGCTTTTTAGAAACACTGATTGATGAATTCAGCTGTAATTTAAACTAAAAATTAATAAGACAGGCCTATACGGATCTGATGCGAGTTATTAGACCCGTAAGGCACTTTAATATATGCCATTTATTATTCAAAGAAGTGCAAGCCAAAAATGTTTCATGTGCACTAATAAAAATTCAATATAATTATTTCAGAGAACTTCAGGAAATGCAAACGGTCAGATAAACTGAATTTATTAAAACAATATCCAGTGACAGGAATGCTGATTGACCCTGGGAGGGCTCTGCTCGGAGCTGCTGGTACCTCTCACACTTGGAATTTGTAGCTGCCTGAACTTCCTTTGCAGAAGCAGTTTGCTGTTTTTCCGTATTGTTGAATTAAACCCATGACATTCGCCATTTTACTTCTGCTGTCTGCTTCAAAGCAGCAAATATTGATGGCTCTGTCCAGTGTTTTTTGCCTAAATTGCTGTGGTTTTCTGTACCCCGGAGTCCTGGAGATGAGGTCGCGTAGCAGTAGCTCGGCTACATTTTCAGCTAGTCAGGCCTGGAACACAATCCGAATCCTGTGCCTGTCTCATAAGGTTTAAGGTTTTCTATTATTAAAATCTTCCTTTGAAATAATAAATGACTACAGGCTGTCACGGCAGGGTCTAGAAAGGCCAGCACGTAGAATGGGCTGAGATTTCATCTGAGCGTAGTTGAGTTTTATAGATCTATTTATGAGATCCAATACTGTAATGATGTAATTTTACTTGTCTAATAAATGTAGCTGTACAAGCAAAGGATAGCAAACATTTCCATTGTGACCAAAATCCTTTAAACTGCAGCCACTTTGATCTTAGAGCTCATGCTATTTAATAAATGCTGGCTATTCTTCTAACAATCACAATTATTTAAAGGGTTTTCAAAAGGGATAGAGCAAATCAAATAAAACAATTACTGTTGTATCTCATTCTGAAGTTAAGTGTATTTTTTATGTGGGTCTTGTTTAGTGTCTCCTCCCAGTTTTCATCCATTATCACAATAATTGAGTTTGTAGCTGGAATTAAATTTATCAAATTGCGTTATCCTCTTTTGAAATTGGATAGGTATCCTGGCAGTGGGAGCTAGAAGTTAATCTGCTTTGCTAAAGCCTCCAGTGGCACAGCGGCAACAGGATTGAGAAGGCTCAAACATTTTCCTGTCACCCTGGACACGATGTAATTTCTCCTCAATCCCTTGTGCAAATAATGACATTTGAATCGAGCATTAACAGGCTTAATTACTTTAAAATTGTCATTTTAATTTACACTGATATAGTATTGATCATACAAGCAGAGATTAAGCTGTTCACTGGAGCAGATGATGGGGAATTAAACATTAAAGGGTCCTCGTGGGGCTGAGAGGCCGCCCAGAGAGTGCCAGAAGAGGAATGATATTTCTCCGTAATGAACTGGCGGCATGCAGGGACATGAATCTTTGGCCTACTGGAAAAAGGGAAATAATGGGGTTTGGGAAGCATTTGCAGGTTATTCATTCGCTGCCATGCACCAATTCTCCAGTGATTCATCCACCTCACCAACATTTATTTATCTAGCAAATTCAGGAGCTCTGACCTTTCTGCTAAGTACATTTAACATAAGACGGAGAGAAATATTTCAGGTGTAACTTTTTACAAATATTAGTTATTGTTTCTCATTTCTGACTAATATTAAACAGAGTTATTTAATCTGCCGCACATACCCACGCCCATCTGCGCCACTCATGATGAGCAAATGGACTTCATAAAGAGATCCAAGTATTGTGGGATTAGATGAGGTCTTCCAAAGTCCTTGACCTCATTTAGTTACAGTCTGATTTTCTTCTTTGGTAAACCTGAATTAAAGTTAATTTAAAGCAAGCTGGTACAAGTTTGTGTGGAAGATTAGACAGCACGCAATAGTAAAAACGATGACTAATCCTCTAAAACCTCTAACCTAAAAATGGCACGGCTCTTGTACGAACTGTACTTTAAAAGTCCAAGGGGATATGTGGAATAGCGTAAGGCCAAAATTTTCATTTCGGTGATTTGCATTCATCGGATACGTTGTCTGAAATGTGCTTAGGAAACGAGACTTGCAATTTTGATAATTTAGCATTTAAAAATTCAAAACTAAATGTGGATGCTGAATTACAGAAACTCGGTGTTTTCATATATGCCAACTAAATTTTTTTTTTTTTTTTCCTGCCTTGAACCAGTAAGCTAGTTTTCCTCTATGCCTTACATTTTAGTCTTACCGGGAAAAGCCGTAAACAGCAGCGTCACAAAGCGGGGTGCTGGACGAGTCGGAATACTCGCGGTCGTTACGATTTCAAACAGAGCGTCTCCTTTCTGAAAATTGACATTGCCCCGTTTATGAGACTGTAGGGCCAGATCACAGCCCGCTGACTTCAGGTATTAAATTCTGTTCTGTTGGTAAGTGTGTCCATTTCTGAGGAAATCCACTGAAGTCAATAGCGTCTGTGGGTTTATTAATGTGACTTTCCTGGGATGGCATTTCTCCTGCAAGCAGCAAAAGGACAGTTCCTTAAAAAGAAGGAAGGTGATGCAGCAGGGGAACTTGCATTTTCTTGTCACTCTTTTTTTTTTTTTTTCCCACTTAAAGCAGAAAAAAGGATTGACTAAAATAGAATCTATTGCTAGGTGCAAAAAGGCCTGGGTTTAGGATTCTGAAGTACATAGCAATAATTTGTGGGTTTGGTTTTTTTTCTGTTTGTTTCCTTTTTCTTTGAAACCTAAGGAAAAATGATGCTTATCTTCTTTACCAGAAAGGTTGTTCCGACTCAGGTTGTGAAGGAAGGTTTTAGGGTTTGGGTATTTTTAATTACAGGTTTAGGCACATACTTGTGTGCTCTCATTATTGTCTTGTGGGTTTAGCTGCTAATATAGGTCCAGTAGTTTTTGTTTAAAAATATTACCGGTTTTGGTGAAGATTCTTTTTTTGTTTTGTTTTGGGTGGGTTTTGGTGGGTTTTTTGATGGGTTTTTTTTAAATGTAACGTTATTTCCTGGGCTTTTTTACATACGGGAATTTATTTTTTACATACTGGAATTTATTCATTTTGCATGCCTGATTTTGGGCTGCTGTTTCCTTCCCGTTGCCAAGCTGAACAAGCAATGGGGTGTAGCTGCTGCCCTGTTGCGCCGCATGCTCACACCGCGCCTGGTGCAGCCGGACACGTGTGAGGACACGCGCTGCAACACCGGGGTCAGAAAACACGCTTAAAACCCCACGACTTGTGCTGAAATGTGCCCAGCGAGCGAGGAGGCGCT
>JAAGNO010021085.1:3915-15158 GCA_033439905.1 Ceryle rudis | reverse complement strand
GTGCGCTTTCGGACGAGCAGCCAGGAAAAATGCTGAAGCCTCACAAGGTCTGTATTTATTCAGACAAAAACGTCCTTGTGCGCAGTAGGGACGGGGTTGACTGATGTGTACACGAGCAGCCTATACAGGAAAGCTGCACCGTGTTTCAGTTGTTTTCAGGACATTTTATATTTCTAGTATGAGCCATCTACATGGGGTAATGTAAAAATGGTACCCCCGAGGAAATGCAATGCATTGAATCAGCTGTATATATTTGATCGCAGCTGTTTGCATTGCGTACAATATAAGCGTGGTATGACATCAGTTTTCTGGGGTTACTGTTACCTTATTTGATCATATAACTGAGACCAAAATACAACACAGGCAGTATTTGCTGTATTTCAGACATACTTGGAGGATGTGTATCTGGCCTCTCATTGTTTTCCTGGGCTCTGGTTTATGTCCTCGGGCTCCTTGGGGCGGTGGGAGAAGTGTGGCTCCCCACACTCCTCTTCCCACATGCGCTCAGCATCAGTTCTGTGTCATTATCATGCTCAGTTACGCTATCTGCAAGCTGTGGAGAATGCTGGTTTTTTTTTAATGTAATGCTATAATTCGGGTCTTTCTGGACAAGTAGGTGTTTGGGTTTACACTGTATCCTTGCAGGATGGTGTTTCTATTTGCACTGCGTTCGTGATACTACAAAGTTGTGTTTAGAGGCAGCCCGGCTAACCTGGAGAAGAGAAGCAGCACCTTAACATTTGTACAACACTGCCCTGAGCCGATCATCTCCCCAGAGAAGCCCCCACCTCCATCTGGCTGCACCACTGCGCAGCCAGCTCAGGCACTGAGCTCTGACCCTGAGCCCTGCAGACCCCGAGCGCTTCCAGGGAGGAAAGGGTCCACTCATCTCCTCGAGCAGTGCTTTGCAAAGGAAAGGCAGGTGGTGGCCCTGTGAGGCGCCCGATGAGAGCTCACCTTCTCTTGCGCTCATTCCTCATTCCTGCACCGCTGTCCGTGGGAATTGCCAAGCCCAGGCTGCGCTCTCAGTGGCTTCGTGGCGTGTTTGTGTTATAAGAGGGTAACAGTCTATCTCCAGTTCTTCAGTAGGCTAATGTATCACTGCAGACACTGATAGAGACATCTGGGATATGATTAAATGGCAGGAAGGCTCTATTTGTCTCAGCAAGACAAAGCATGGAACGGGTTCATTTGACTTGAAACATGTAATTAGCATAACCCTTCTGGATGCTTGTTTTATCATTTGCAATATAGTAAAAGATTGATTATCGTACTGTACCTTTTGAATTTCATTAATAGAATTGTTTTGTCCACTTGATTAATATGTTGCCTCAACCTCAGAATAATCAGATTAAACTAGGTTGTCTTACTCCTTTTGACTTGGAACATTCTTATTTCCATACACTAACTTTTCACTAAGGCCCTATGAAAATTGGCCTTTGCTGCATTTTGTCATCTCAAATGCGTTTCAGCGCACGCCCGGCTCTGAATCTCTCCTAATGACAGAGAATGGGTATTGCTGTTTGCAGGGCTTTTATGAGCTAATTAGCAGCAGTCTGAGTGTAATCAGCGCGGGATCGAAGTAGGGTGTTTTCACTGCCTTTCCTTGAACAAATCAAGCATCTGCTCTCCATGTATCTTGAAGTCTTTCAGATATTTTAGGTATTATTTCACATAGTGGATTCCCTATTATGCACATGTGAGCCATAAGACAGTAGGTATTTGTTTAATTACTGTCTTAGCTTCTAAAACAAACCACATCACACAAAAGACTAAGTCTTGTTCTTCTCGGGAGTTAGTATTGAAGGTTTTCAGTTGTGTAGTAATGTTTAACATTCGCCTGTTCCTGATCTGACAGCTGCGTTACCTCAGTGACAACAACTAACCTGCTTGTGCTGCACTGATACCAGTTCACCCTATTTAAAGAAATGTTTCTTTTTGCTGAACACGAGTGTTTTAAGGTACTTAGGAGTAAAGTCTGTTTATTGAACCTTACCCTAAGTCCAGAAGGGCTAAAACAGGACTAGGATAGGGGTGGTCGCCACACAGAGCAAAGGCTGGACTGTGGATGAAGAGCCAGCCTGGCTGCTCCTGCTCAGAGATGCTGCATTTCCCAACCTGGCCAAAGAGGAACGCGGGAGAGCTTTGTGGATGCAGCCTGTGGAAATTCTCTCCTGAAAACCACAGTTTGAGTTCTGAGGACCACATGTGCAGCTGTCACTGGAAGCTGCCATCACCTGTCTAACGTGATAAAAGCTGTCAAGTGTGAAGGCTCTGCCATTTTCTTGCTTTCCCTTACTGGCATTTCTTTCCATTTCCTTAAGAAAGGAGGATTTGCTGCTCGATTGGGTAAATTTAGACTTGGTAAAAAATAGCTAAGGCAGTAGAGAGCACTAAGAGTGCCACACAGATTCTATTCCTGTTCCTGAGAAATGATGCAGAACGAAATGCTGTTGCAGTTTCTGGGAAACAGCGGGTGCTGCCTGTGCGAAGGCTGCTGCCGCAGCGCTGCGCGTCGTCCTCCGCAGAGCAGCCACTGGTGCCAGCTGCTTTGGTCGCACTCGCTGTCCAGTGGCTGCTGCAGCTCCACAGCCCGGGACCTCACCCTTTGTGAGAAGCCGGCAGAGTCCCGCAGCGTTGCTGCCAAACGCGGCACCAGCTGCAGCCTCTCATTGTCTGTGCTCCCCCAGCCCTGGGCCGCCTTCGGGTCTCGGTGCTCAGAGCGAGTGAGGAGCTGCAGCGGCAAAGCGGGGCGCTGGACCCCACTTCATCCCTTGGCAAGCTCAGCTCGACGTGGGCATCTGCCACGTCAGGAGTGGCACAGCGGCGGCTGGTTCCCCACTGCCCTTAAAGCCCCCAGAGATCGGTAAGGCCTTAACTGAAGTGCCTGGACTTCCTGCGGGATCTGAACTCGGGAAAAGTAATCGCACCCAAATTTTCCAGTGATTATGACCGTGCATGTTGAATTTTTAGCTGTTGGCCATATTGAAGTGATTTTGTGGAGTCTGAGGGATCAGCAAGAGAAAGGTGTTTATGGCAGTGGAATTAGCAAACTGCTGTTAACCTTCAAGGCGCTTTTTGTGCCCTGTAAAAAAGGGATATTTCTGTGTTCAGTTTCATCTTTGGCACTCTGATAAGAGGTGAATGTCACTTTCAAAAAATGTGTTCCTGAAGTCTTCGTGCAGCCCTCCCCCTCCCCAGCTCCCTGCAGAGTGTCTGGTTTGGCCCCACTTTGGCAGTTCCGTGCCTTGGCAAGCACCGTGGGTGCCAGTGCTGCTTTCAGGATGGAGTTTTGTCTTTTCCTTCTGAAGTCACACGTTCATGGTCAACACTCGCATAACTAGCACTGGGAAAATTTCTCCTCTCTCTCTGGCATTCCCTTGGGTTCTGCTCAAATTTTCTTTTCAGTTCTTAAGAATTAGGATTTTAGTGTGTTACAGTTTGAAACAGTCTGCTGAATTTTGAGCTCTCCCACCTTGTGTGGAAGAAGAGACAGAAATATACATAATTAGTCACTTTTACGTTACACATTTTATGTTACACATTCTTTTACTTGAGGACTCTTCCTCTGGCTTCCCCTCGTGCATTATTGCTCTGTTAGCATCCTTCTTGTTACCTGCTCCAGTGAAAGTAGCAGTATTTTATTCACGGATCTTTTCCTTGGCTTCTGACGCCGTGTGTAGCTCCAGTGCACCTCTGGGTAGCCACAGCCAGATGTAAACCAGTACCAAAAATAAAGTGCTCCTAAGCAATAAGGAAGAGATTTCCAGGTAATCCATACTGTAAGCTCAGGAATGTATACAGGCTTCTGTTCGGGAGTGAGTTATCGTGGGCCTCACTGCCCTGTAAAAGGAAGATCCCAGTGAGGAGGGGTGGTAGAACATACTAAAAAAGAAAACAAATTCTTCCCCAAATGACAGCTTTGCAGAAGGGGAACCTGCACTTGATTGGGTCACAAGTAACGGCTGGCACCGAGGGAGGGCTTCTTTCTGTACGATTTGTCCTGAGTGTTCTTAAGCATCATTTGATTGTCTGGAGCCCCCGCTGTAAATTTCTGCTGTTGCTTCAGGTTCCCAGTGAAGGGAAGGACATTGTTCCATGCGGGAGGGAAGCGGTGAGGATGGCTGGTGACTCTCGCCACGGGTGCGCAGGCGCCTCTTGGGCTGTAAACAGAAGAGGTAGTTGTGCCAATTTCTGCAAAAACATTTGGGGGGGGGGTAGGAAAGGAGAGAGAGAACAAAACCTGTCTCAGAAGTCTTCGTACTATCTGGACCCGAATACAGGTGAATCCCTTTCCAACTGTGACATGGACTAAGGGAAGGGAGGCTTAAGGAACATGAAAGCAGAATAAGGGAGAGGGAAGGCAGTTGAAAGTGAGAAGTACTGACAGGTAAAGGACCCCATTATGAGCAGAGGCTCTGCTGCTTTATCCATTCCGGAGGCGTTGCCTTGGCCAACGTTAGTGAGTGGGAGCGCACCAGGGAGCACGCGCATCCCGTGGTGGAGCCCGTCTCCACGTACTCATGGTGAGCAGTCGTAGGACTCGCTGCAGGTGCTACTGGGATCATCCCAACTTTTAATTACACTTCGCTGATGGGTGCCAACTGCAGATGCTCTGCGTACCCCCACTCTGATAGCCTGTGGCTGTACAGTGAGGGGCTTTGGAGGGTTTTGCTGTCCACCCCTGTTTGCACGCTAATACCACGCGTAGGGAGGCCATGAAGCTCGGATTGTGTCGGTTCGTCAGCGTACCTCAGCTGTACTCATCACTTCACGATTCAAGCGTGAAACGATTTAATCAGTGCCGCCAGCACTGACGGAGCGTGCCCGACTTACCTCGGCAGGCTGCGGGCTCCAGCAGGAGAGCCGTGCGCTGCCTCAGACCGACATCCTCAGCCCCGGGAAACTCCACCGGCCCCGAGAGGTGTCCGAGCCGCGCTCCCGGCAGCCCAGCCGTGCCTGCAGGGTTCGCAGTGGCCTGCCGCCCGCGCTGGCGGTTCTGAGACTGAAGAGGATTCGTTGGCAAAGAAGTTGAGTTTCAGCATATTCTTATTTAATTGTTAATTTCTGAGAAGCAATCAGCTTCAGAATCTCTTGGCGACTTCTCTGCACCTCAGTTCTGGGAGGGAGCACACACAACGATCCTTTGGATCTCTCCCCACAGGCATTTTTGCTCTACGTAAACTGCGTATACTACCTATAGAGTTTTTATACGTACGCACACCTGCATGCAGAAATAGACGTACAAAATACATGAACATTCAAAATTTCTTAGCAACAAAAAGTGAATGAAGCGTAAACTTGCCTTCCAGGATTAAGATTTAAGTTTCTCTCTACCTGGGTTAACGTTTGAGGTTACTGAAGGGTTTGAGTCATTGAACTTTAAGACTGCATTCATCACAGCTTCCTAGACTAATATAAATTTCTTCCCATTAAGTCAATAAGCGTGGTTACATCAGACAGCAGTTCTGTCTTGAAACTAAGATTAATGTCCATCATAAAAGTGACATGAAGAGACAACTTGTTTGATTTATACAGACTATTTTTGTCTTCTCAGTTTTAAAATAAAATTCAAGTTATTACTTCTTTCAGTACAGAGGTTTTCTTGCTCCCTTCTACTGTTGCTAAAACATTCTTCTCAAATGGTGGCTTCTTTTTAGTTCAAGCATGAGCCGGTAGGAGGAAAAGCCCCGTGTATAGGTGCACTCATAGGTACATTTAGGTACAATTGACTGATATTTTTCACTTCTTTGAAAGAGCTTTTTTTTTTGCCTTTTTTTAAGGGTTTTTAGGCTTTTTTATTTGTCTGTTGCTATTTTCTGTAAGAAAGTATATTCCTGCTTAGAAATGGGAGGGGGTTTCTATTTATTTGTTTTCAAATTCAGATGTAAAAATACATCAGCAGCAAAGCGTGGTTCTTGCACTGTGACTCCAGATCAGCTGAGAGGATGCCCTGGCATTTGGAGCTGCTCTCAAAGCCCTCGCCTAGCCCGCAGCGCTCAGTGCTGCGGCGTCCCCAGCTGCCATTCCATTCAACGGCATTGACCTCGTACTGACCGTGAACGTATCTTCACTTAATTCTGTTGAAAATTTTAGTCAAGCTAGGCCTCAGTTGCAAGTTTGGAGGCTTTTAGTTCTCATCTCCCATGCTACCTTTTGTCAAATTTCATGTGATCAAAAAGCATGTTACAGAGCCGTGAGCTTTGTTTCTACAGTGGTCTTTTGGCATTAACGGATCAACTTCATGTAGTGCCTTGTGATGGTACGCTGTTCCTGAAGTGCTCTGATGGATTTCCTTTTACTGAATAAAATGGTGATGTGGTGTGCTAGCAAGGCCAAAATGGGATTTGAGCAAGGTAATGGCGACAGCCTAGTAAATGAAGTAATATTAAGCTCACTTTGCATATGATCTGTAGAGACATTTGGGTTTGGGTTTGTTTTTTAGAAGTCAGGGATGGGTATTCAAATGCTGCCTTTGTAGAGGGGTGAGCCTTTGGCCACAACCGTATTGTTGTTTCTGGCAGAACACCGTGAACTCCTTTGTGGCAGTTGAGTAGCTGAAGGTTCACCTGACACTTAGAAGGTAAAGGTTTGGTCAAAACAATGAACTACGGTTCCAAGCAAGATATGGCAAATGTATTTCTAGCAGTTTCTCCCCAAAGTGTTTGTGGTGTGTTTTCTGTGAAAACGGGGAGGGTAGACCCCTCCTGGGTTCTTCCTACCGTGGAGCTGGATTTCTGCTTCAGGATGAATCACGAGCTGGCACGCCCAGGTCGGTGGCAGGTTAAGGCACGTGGATCCTAATGCCTCGCTCATCTGGGTGCTCTCACTCACCAGCGTAAGGAGATCAGGAGGTGTGAGCCAGCGTTCACTCTTCTCTGACTGTTTATCTGATGTCTGTCTGACACAGGATTGCCTGCTTAGGGATAGAACATCAGCCAGTGTCTTACCTAGATTAGCAGAACTGCTGAAATTTCTTTTGTTAGCATAAAGTGGTGCCTGGGATTTCCATGCGGAGAAGGTACCTCTGCTGGAGACCAAGCCTTTGCCCCGTCCTTGCTTCTTGTTACTGTTCCTCTGAGGCTTCTCAGGTCTCCCAATTTTCAAACAAGGAGGAAGCAGTAGAAATAGGCCATAGCAACCCTCTTTTTACTCAGACCTTTTTAGGATGTTGAGGCACGGGAGGGTTCTTGAACAGGTTCTGCTGTTTGCTGACTGTGTTACCAGTGAATCATCAGGTGACAGGTTTTTTCTCGAGTAATTCCGTTTGCTCCATGGCTTGCCAGAACTTAAAGAGAAAAATGTTCTTGTCTGTCATCAGAGTAATGCAACCTGCGTGTCTGTAACAAACTTAAGTAAGTGTGCTAAATATTTTTTTTAATAGTAATTAGTCAGGAACGCGTTCCTTTAAAAATATGATTAGCTCGAAGCGTTACAGCGTGTAAAACAGGTATTGAGATGCGGCTGTTTGGCGTGCGTGCGGCACATCAGCGTTTTGTTGCACTGCAAACGCAGGCTCCGCACTGCCCGGGGCTGTGCATTGGTGGTCCCGGCAGTTACTTCAGCTCTAAAAATCTGAGTACAAGCAGAGTATTTATAAATGTACAAAATGTTCCATATTATTGAAATTTTAAAATCAATTAAAGCTTTTCTGTAATTGTCCACAGACGTTGCATACTCCAGATGAGTGACAGTAGGCAATTTGTAAACTGGTTAGGTTCATTGTTGGCCATCTCTTAGAATTGATTCTCCTTTAATTAGCTTTTATCTATCATGCATGTAATGTGATTCCCAATACGAATTACAGAATTTTAATTGAAATTGAAAAGTTCTGAAAGGTAGAAATATAAATAATATGCATTATGTAAGTGCATATTCCAACTTACAGGGGCATTCTGAAGAGATTTTAATAACAAGGCAGGTTTTCCACATGATTAAATTATCAAGTGACTTGACTGACTAGTTAGATTAGAAGAGTATAATTTGGTTTATTTCATAAAGAAAAGCTTTACATCTTTATGTCCTTATTGATTTGCCAATGCTATTTAATGAGTTTCAGTTCACAAAAGTTACATTAGTCAAAATGCATTTTTTGGATTGGTAAATGCAGCCGTATCTTGGGAATAAGACCACGTGAAAAAAATGCTGAGCATAGTTTAAAATGAACTATCACAAAGTATTGCTCCTAAACGGACATGAAGAAATGCACAATGGCAGCAGGCATTCTGGTATTTTACATGTAATCATTGTGTGTAGTTCCAAGAAAAATATTTTCTTTTCAGTAATCCTGACATTTTCTTAGGTTCACCAAGCCAAGTATGCCAGACATGTTTTCATTTATGCTCTTATTTTAGTTTACACACATGGAAAAACTTCTTCAGGTTTCCTCTTAACTCAATTTTCAGTGTTTTTAAGGAACTTCCAACAGAGTCAGCTTACATCGTTCTGTTACGGCTGCTTTGGTTTATATCGTTACGCCTTCATGGAATCAGTGCAGCAACTGGTGCAAAGGGTGCAAGGGTTTACGGTACCTAATCACGTAAATCCTGTTGCTTTTCATTTCAATGCAGTGCAGTCTGTCAGGAAACACTGGGTTTGGCCCCTTGCTAGCAATAATAATTAAAAAACTTACAACACGCATCTCTGTATCTTGCTGAAATGGCAACGTATGGATTGAGACCATGAAGGGTCATCACACTGAGTTAAGTCTTTCTGCTCAGGGTGTCAGTGGTGTAACGCTTCTGATTTTTAACCCTAACTCTGTATTACAGCACTGGGTAAAAGACAAAGAAAAGCTGGGAGAGACCTTTCTTCTATTTCTTTAAGGAAAAGCGTGTTGCATTAAGTCAGTAAAAGTCAGCAGACTTTTGTTTTTCAAATACGGGCAAATTGCGTTGCATTGTTGTTCGATACTTAACTGCGGTGACATAAATGGCACTGAAAATCTTACTTTTTGGTGGTGCTTCTAGAGATTTCAGACTTCTTTTGCGTGTTACAGTGGAGCCTTCGAATGCAGGTTTGGGGAGGATGTTAAGGAGGTGAGAAGCGTGTTCCCCTCGTGCCCAGGTGGAGGGGCTGGGGAGAGGCAGCCTGCGTCTCCGGTGACATCAGTCACGGAGGGCTGCTTCTTGCTGAATAGGGAAGATGGTATCTTAAAACAAGGCTTCAGTGCAGGGCAGTGTTCTGATGGTTTTCGCACCACCGCGTGGCTGGTTTTTACCCACACAGCACGGAGGCTTTGTGCTTAATTCTAGCCTGGCCCCCTGTGATGGCTCCAGCACTGTCAGCCGCAGCTTCCCTGGGCTGTGGAAGTTCACCGGTAACAGGGACTCGATTTGCAGCTGCGTTGCACTTCTGACTGTACGGTTGCATGGAAAGCATGTTGCACTGGTACCAATCTTTGTATCTAGGCCAAAAGCACAGGAGTAGTACAGCTGAAATTAATAATCCCAGATTCTCCGCCGGCTCGGGTGGATTGCCACGTTGTTGTTTTCCCTCCTCCTCTCGTGCAAGAACAAGAATGGTGATTCAGTGTCCTCGATGCTGATGCCCTTGCAAGAAGCTGTTCTCTCCCTCTAACCTGTGTCCCTTTCCAGGCTGTCTTGTTACACTGCAGTTCATCTTTGTTATGGTAATTTAAAAATTTAACAGGTTTATTAATCCTGCAGAATTTATTATAGTCAAACATGAGATATTATTAAGTTGCTATTGTACAAAGCGTTTACCCTCGCTGTTGGAATGACTTGTCCTCTGCATTGGCAGATGCAGAAACGTTCATTTTGTTTCCTAATTAGGAGAGCTGCAATCAGGAACCATGACAGAGTTCAGCTCCTCGGTGTACAGCATGCCAGGTTCCATAGTGCAGGCTTTATAAAATTCTCTTTAATTCAGGAACAGAATATCATTAACTTTGTAAGTGGATGAATACAATGGACAAGCAATTTAATTAACTTCTAACATTGGATGTTGGACAGGAGACAAAATGAAATTATGCATATATTTCTTATGCAGGCAGTCAACCTTGAAAGGGGCTTGATTGTGATGGGTCAGACAGGGGGACAGCTTTGTCCAATTATTTGATGTTTAGTCCTAGAATATGAAATTTGAAATTTGGTACTTTGTAAATCAATCATCTCTTATTTTGAGGCAGTTACAAAGGTTCTTTTGAGATACAAAACAATCGCCAGTGACTCTGACACGCTCAATACAACCTTTTACCACATGGTACTTTCCTGTTTGGAGATGACCTGTATAATGCTAAATGAAATGGGCATTAATGCCTCCTCATCAAATTGGATTTGCCATCTTGAGTGTATTGTGTCAGAATATATCAATGAAATACTAAATCGATTTAAAGTTTTTAAAATTAAAGGCATTTAGAGTCAAGTAAATGTGGTAAGAGTCATCCAGCTTACCAGTTTCCTACAAAATGAAGCACTATTTTTTTTTAAGTAAGAAAAAACTGCAGTAAAATGTTAAATGTCCAGCAGTCTCTCCCATCTGATCAGTAGCCATCCAGAGTGCATCCCGGTTCAAGTAGCAGCACCAAAGGCAAATCGGGAGGAGTCGGCCACAGTGCCCCTCAGCCGGTGCCCGAGCAGTCGGGGATTCACCCAGAGCACCTCTTGCTCTGCCCGCCGGCCCTGCAGGCCGTGCACAGCCCTCCTGTCTACAGCTCATGGACTGACCGCAGCAGTAGGCCAGGGTTTGGCTGGGAGTGAAGGAGCCACTGATTTGTAGGAGCACAGAGACTGAAAGACATTGCCCTGGGTTCCCTTCTGGGGTTGTGTTTGTCTGTCAGGTTTTGCTTCAGAGCTAGCCAGGATTTTTGCCCTCACGGCATCTCCCCTATGTCCTTGCAGATCAGGGGAATGGTCCTGGAAGGATATTCCACGTTCTGGGTCTCTTCATGGTTACCAGATACCGGATTACCTGATTAATGATTAATAACCTGACACCATGGTTACCTGATACCAGATTGATTCCTGATCAGCCTGGATCTACTTTGCTGTGTGGCAGTGTTGCTCTTCAGCTTCAACAGTTCACAGGATCACAGGGTGTCACGGGTTGGAAGGGAGGGACCTTGGAGATCTTCGAGTCCAACCCCCCTGCCAGAGCAGGACCGTATAACCCAGCACAGGTCACACAGGAACACAGCCAGGCGGGTCTTGAAAATCTCCAGAGAAGGAGACTCCACAACCTCTCTGGGGAGCCTGTTCCAGTGCTCTGAGACCCTTACAGTA
>JAAGNO010021084.1:0-19649 GCA_033439905.1 Ceryle rudis | reverse complement strand
GGGGGGACCCTTTAAAGGAGCGGTGCGGACCGCGGGGAGGACTGCCCCGCGCGCGCGCCACCCTCCCGCTGGTGTCCCTGTGTGTCCCCCGCCACGCCCCGACCCGACCCACCGGGCTGGGACAGCGAGAGGCACCGGGGACCAGGAAGGACGCTGAGGGATGGGGAAGAGTAATTGGGAGGACACTGGGGAAGGGCACTGGGGGACAGGGAGGAGGACTTGGTGGGGACACTGGAGATGAGGAGGGACACTGGGTGGCAGTCACTGGAGAACAAGGAAAAATGCTCGGAGGGCACACTGGGAATGAAGAGGGACACTGCAGGGGTCACTGGTGGACAAGGAGAAGTATTTGGGGGTATATTGGGTAGGAACAAGGAAGGACACTGGAGGGGACAACAGCAGGATGAGGAGCACTTGGGAACACACTGGGCGGGGAAGAGAGACTCGGGGGGGGTCACAGTGGAGACAAGGAGGGGCACTTGGGGACACTGGAGACACGGGGAGAGACATGTCAGGAACACTCAGAGCAACATCCAGACACATGGAGGGATGCTTGGGAGGATGCGGGGACATCTGGGAGGGACATCTTGGGGGGACACAAGGAGAAACATCAGAGGACAAGAAAGGGCACTTGGGATGACATTATGGGGACAAGGAGAGACACTAGATGAGACACTGGGGGGACACCAAGAGGAAAAGGGGGAGCACACACTTAAAATAGGCTCAGCAGCAGGACCCCACAGCCCAGTGCCTCTGCCCCCCTCCTCTTTGCTCCCCACCACGTGCTCTGAGGACAGCCCCTTGCACGGATGTGCCAGGGGTCACAAATAACAGGTTGTCCCCTTTTTTTGGGAGGGGTTCACAAAATGTTTGTGAGGAGGCAGAGCAGGGACATATAACCATGACAACCAGCCACCCTTTCCTAGCAGGGTGAGTGGTTGGCTCTTCCTAGGAGATGAAATGCAGCTGCTATCATCAGCACGCCCCTAGGATTCAAATGTTGTTTTCCCACTTATTTCTTAAAAGCACACGGCTGAAGTTGCCTGGTGCCCACCTACACGCTGTGCGGTGCTCGAAGGTGAACCCCAGCACCTCCAGTTCGCCCAGCGCTTCAGTGGGGCACTAAAACACAGAGCGAGAACCTGTCCGTGACCTCAACGTGCCCTGGACACCCAGGGGCATGAAACCCACTGGCCAGGGACATGGAGCGTGCGTAACAATAGATAGAGACATAGAGAGAAAGAATGGAAGTAGGAGAAATAATGGAAGCATTAGAAATAGAAATAATAGATATAATGAAATAGAAATAATAGAAAGAAATAGAAATACAAATATTTGATGCCCCTTCCGTGACATATGCACATACTACGTGAGGGTACTGCCTGCCCCCGTCCCAGAAGGAGGCACTCGGCCCCCTGATGCTTTCCACTGGTGGAAGGGCTGCTGTGGGCATCGCCTTGTGCCTCCCTTCCTGGTGCTGCTTCTTCCCGTGCCCTGCTTCCTCTGGGGAGTGGGAAATCTTTGCAGCACCTGCAAACCACTTATTTTTTATTCAAGAGCAAAGAGCTCCTAATTGCAGAGAGGAATAACCACCCTCCCACCCCCCCTGTTTTGTTTGGGGTTCTTTTTTTTTTGCTTCAGACCTCACGAATACATCACTTCCCATCCCATACGGAGCTCTGGTGACCTCTGCACTAGGCTTTGACCGGCCAAAGGACCTTTCATTTTTCCTAGCCGAGAATAAACCGCCATCGCTGGCTGGCGCACAGAGGCGCGCGCAGATAAGGCACCATCTGTGTTTATTTGCATCCAAGTTTTTAACGGTCAGAAGCGGCTCGCCCGTACGCCGGGCTCTGAGGTAGATGAGGAAGGGTTGTAAGCATCGGCCCCGAGCCCCTGGGGTTGGCACGGTGCCGCATGTTGACCGCAGACCTTAAAACCCAGGCAGCCATTATCAGGCCAGTGCAGCGACAGCGAGGCAAGCGGCGGGGAGGGAGGTGGGGAGGGAGGAGGGCAGATGCTTTACCTAACTTTAGTCAGATGAAAATTTTGGTCTAATCAAACCTGATCACCTGGGCAGCTCCTGCGGCCGACCAGGGCTGCTCAGCCTCCTCTGGAGGGTGCACACCCTCTCCCCTATATGTGACCCCCGTATCTTTCATCCAGACTAGCTCCCTAATTTTTAGCCAGTCAAAACAGGGGAAGATCCCGTGCCCCCAAATGACTTGGCGGAGGTCACAGCTCATGAGGCTGCTGCTGGCCTTGCGCAGGGGGCCACAGTAACCCCTAAGTGCCCCACTCGGTACTGGAAAGCGCTCCTTGCACCCTGCACTGTTATACTGAGGCATCATTAAGGTGTGCTGGCCAGGATCAAGAAGGGTTTTCCCACCCCTGGTGGGATGCTAGGGCTGGAGGTGGGATGGAGATGCTGCAGGCAATGCAAGCTCTGCTGCTTCTGGGAAGTGGGGTCCACTGCAGGCAGCGTGAGGGGGCTCACGTGGAAAGAAAACTTATTCCTGTGGCCAAGCCATGGCAGGTTTGGGCTTCTGCCTGCAAATTGTGTCCGCCCGAACCTGCCACCATGTCCAGGGTGGGGTGGGTTACCTCCTGCACCCCCTTTTCTCCCTGAGGAGGGCTACCCAACCATTCCAAGCCTTCTGTGCCTCCCATTTCTGGCATTAGTCAGCAGAGGTTGGGAAATCTCGCTTCTCTGACGAACCCCAGAGGACAGAGCCCAGCGGAGGAATCCTCCCTGTAATTCTTTACCTTCTCCTCCCTCTCTACGCTGCGTTCAACCAGACTCTGAGGGGATTTATGCACTTCAGCTGTGGATTTCATCTTAAATGGTCAAACTGTGTCCATCATGGACGTGCTGTGGCTCTGCCGAGTAACAGCTCCTGCCCTGTAGGGGCAGGACAGCTGTTTGTTGGCATCCAAGCACACCGGGGCACTTCTAGCAACTAACAGGAGTGATGACAATTTATTTTACCTGTTTTCCATTTTCAGAGAGGTTTCAAAACGCCCTGCAGTGGGACTTGACCTTACTGGCAGTCAGATCCAAGCATTTCAGTGCTTTTTTTTAGTAGCAAAACAGGGAAACTGGCTGATTTTCCAGCCGTGCTCATCAGAGCTCCAGCCCTGAGCCCCTGGTGTGCAACACAGCGTGGGCTGCCCAGCAGAAGCCACCCGGCCTGGCCACCGCTCTCAGTAGAGCGGGGCTTTAACGATGCCGACAAAGGGCAGCAGGTTATTGCCTCTGGCTACTGGACCGATCACCACGGTTTAAAAGATTTATGAGCTGGTTTTTAAGGGCAAGCTCCTTAGGTGAGCTGGGATGCTGGTTGTCGTACAACCAGGGTGCTCCAGGGCTATGGGTTCTCCCCATGCTTGAGGCTGGGATGTTTCTTGCAGCCACAATCTGGCTGTAAGCAAGTGGATGGGGCACAGGCTTTGGGATGCTTTGGGAGGCTTTTTGGGCTCTGCCGGCCATTGCGCCTGTCACCTGCAGGTATTTTGGCCGCCTCCTCTCCCCACCGCTCTTCCCCCTCTCAGCTCCCCTGCACCCTGAAGATAGCAACACGGAGACGACGGGGCAACCATTATCGCCCTGCTGCAGGCGAGACAGGGGCTGCCTGATTAACGCCGTGCTGCTTTGGGAGGTGACAGTTCCCCGTCACCCTGGGATGATGGGATGCTCCTACCCGGCTGGCGGCTGATCTGCAGCCACAGAGCCTCAAGGAGGGGCGGCTCGACTGCATGTCGGGCACCCGCACATTTCACCCGCGCTTACACGACACGCTTATCGGGGTCAGCAGCACCCGGTCAGGAAGTCAAAAAAAAACCCCACCACACCAACAAACTAACCCAAACAAACACAAGATACCAAACTGCTCGAAGAAGGGGCTGGTGGGCTGCACACATCAGCAGTCTGCAGTTCACATCTTGCTTAGCCTCTGCTTGCCCTCAGTGCCACACTTTTGGGGGTTTCCTCTCCCAGGAGTAGGTACGACCACACAGACTGGTTTTTCTGTGGCTGTTTTTGTCTGAAAACTATGGTGCCCCCAGACTGCAACGCTGTGCCCTGAACCCCACTGGTTTTCCTCCTTTCTTGGTCCCTACCAAGCCCATGCCCTGCAGCTTGGAAGCAGTTGCCTTGATCTGCTGTATCATCTCTTCCCTTTCCTCCCATCTTAGCTCCCAGTGGGCTGAACGTTTGCCCCATCCCAAACTCATCGGCAACATCCACGTCCTGCCTGGACTTTGGGCAGCACAGGGTGAGAGGGTTTCTAAGCCAGAGGCAGGAGGCCAAGCACCCGTGAGAGCAAGCCCTGGCTCTGCACTGGGTGCAATGGGAAGCCAGCTGCTGAGCTCAGCACCCTGCCTCTTGCACCACCCGCTGGGTTGCCAAGGGCCTCATATTGTAAGGAAAGCCTGCAAACCGGTTTTACTGGAATTTGTGACCGACAAGTCACCGCAGGGTGCCCATGGAAGAGCGGGTCTGCATTTTCCTGACCCCTGCCCCAAGGGCCACCGATACCACAGCCGGGTCATCACCCAGAGCGAAGGAGTGCTGCCCCAACTCTCTTCAGTGCATCTGCCATCATGTCCTTACATCCCGCTTCCATCCCATCTAGCAGAGCTCTAGCCTCGTAGCTGACACATCTGCCACCTTCTTGAGCCCTTTGCCTTCTCCTCTTCAGATGGTGCCTCCGGCCTCAGCATGAATCTGCAGAGAGGGCTCTTCTGTATTTGCCCGCTGCTTCTCTGCAGAACAACAGGTCAAGTTTACATCGGGATGGGGCTGAACAAGGAGCAGTCACCCCCAGGTCCTCTGTCCTACCAAAAAAAGCAAGGTCCTTCACCCAAAACAAGGAGGACAAAAGCATTTGAGATCCCTCTGATCTGCCCCAGGTTCTACACATACAGTTTGTTCTGCTGGTAACTTGCAGTGCCGTCTGCCAGCCCTCCAAAACTGGGTTTAACTAATGCAGCCCTGGCTCAGCTCTTCCTCCATGCGGCTGAGTGTTCACACGGGGTTTCTGGAGTGGTTTGGTGAAGCAGATTATTTCCCTCTCAAACCCCAAGGTGGAGCAGACAGCTGGACAATGACACTGCAGGGCTCCTCCCGCTCTCTGGCTGGAGGCTGATGGATGCTCCCACTGCTTTCTCTCTCCAAAGTTAGGGGGAGAGAAGAGACAGGTTAAGATGCCCCCAAACCACAGAGGAACCTGGAAAAATGACACACACCCCCCCCACTGCCACACTGGATTAGGGCCACATGGCCTTCTCGTTGAGGAGCTATTTTTCTCAGCAAAAGGGGAAAATTTTATTAAGTTAAAAGTTGAAGGGTGCAGCAGAGCAGCAGCAGCTGCCACCTTGGGAGAGTTGGCTCTGGCAGGTGCAGTAGCAGCCTCACAGCTCCTCTCTCGCAGAAAGGAGAAGCCCCGTGGCTCTGGGCTCCTGCAGTTCGGGTTCTAGAAGCCAAAGGACAGTCAGGGAGAGAGCTTGATCATGTGGACTCCTGCCAAGGTCTCCTCTTTCAAAAGTCCCAGGCAAGCACATCCATGGCAGACTGCCCCAGAAGCTCCCTCCTATGGCTTGCAGGTCTTCTCTGCAGTTCCCTGGGGTGGCACTGAGTGGGGAGTGTGGTCCCTGCCATACATCCCAGAGGGACCACGGAGACGTTTGGAAGAGAGGGAATATGTGCCAAAGGTGGCTGTGTGGCCAGGAGCAACAGGGCTGGAGAGGAGGGGGAGATCAGATTCTCTTTTTCAGGTTAGAAAATGCTGGTAATGTAGTCAAAGTTTCCCCCCTCCTCTTCCCCTTCTTCTGAGGGGGAAAAAAAAAAATCCTCTATAAAATATAATTTCCACATATAAAATCCTGAAGAAGGTGCATGTAAGGAGCCAGTCCAAACAACGTGCTCAGGTACGCAGGCAAAAAGGGTCATCAAAAAAGCTTTGGGAGGGGGGTGAGGAGGTTGGGGGGTGTGTGGGATCCCTCACCAAGGTGGGATTCTACCACCCCTTTCCCACGAGGGAGGAACGGAGCAAATACAAACCAAGAACAGCTAAACAAACGAAGAGCAGACCTAGAGAGGGAGAAAAACAGAAGGAGTTTAGAACGGCTCCTCCGAGCACAGAAATGCCGTCCCTTGGGAGCTGGCCCTCTGACACCCTGCTACACTCCCACTCATCTTGGCACCCACCAGCAAGCGCTGCTGGAGGAGGGAGCCCCCGATCGCGATGGCCTTGGCATCCAAGCAAGAAGCAGATGTGCTCTGCACAGTGGGATGCCCTCGTTCCTGTCCCCCTGCTTCCCTCCCCAGCTGCAGCAGGGATGCTGGCAGGCGAGCATCGTATCGGAGGAGGGCTGGGTCTAGTCAGGGCTGCTTTGATGAGGGCCTAAAATTTCTGTGCTGCGATAGGAAAACCGCTTCAAAGGCAAACGCAGCAGGAACATCCCCTGCGTAGGCAGCACCTACCTGCCCCCAGACTGTCCTGCAATGTCAGCACTGAGAAGAGCAGCAGGAACCAGAAGCTCCCATCCCCCTGTCACAGCAGGGCAGCTGGTCTCAGCCACCTGCAGGGGATGTCACAGCATCCCCGGTGCTCACCGTTACTTGCTGACACTGTTGCACAGTGACTCCTTCTCCTGCAGAGCCGCCATGGCCAGGCGCAAGTGCTCCTTCAGCTGCTCAATCTCTCGCTCCGAGCGCACCTTAATGTGATTCAGCTCTGCATAGACGTCCTGGTATTTCCCTGAGGCAAATCTCTTATCCTGCCGGGGGAGGGAGAGGGGTCAGCAGGTTTCAGGGCTGGTATTAAGAGAGGGGAGTGACAAAGTGAGCCCAGCAGAGAAGGGCCAGCAGGTGAGGAGGAGCGAGTCAGCCTCAGGTTTGAAACCCATGCCCATCTGGGCGACGTCAAAACCCCTTGTAGGAAGAGTGTGGAGGTAGTGCTTCCCAAATCCAGGGCCAGGGTGGAAGGCAGAGTCACTGGTCCTGCAGCAGCAAGGATCTGCAGCATCAGATTGAGGAGGCAATGTGGGCTTTACCATGGCTAGTGTGCGTTTGGGCCACAGCCACACGGGAAACGCAAACCCCACCAGAGATGCAGGCCACTGAAAAGGGCCAGTCACAGCCACTTATATGGCAAAAAGCTTAAGTCAGAAAGTTACAAACCGCTGGAGCATCAGTGAATCTCAAAGTCTCTTTGAGGAGCCTCTTTGGATTTTCAAAGACCCCTGCCATCAAAAAGAGCTGCTTCCAGCGGAAGGAGCAGCACACCCAGCAACGGTGTCCAAGGAAACATCCATCCCGAGAGGGGACAGCTAGGGGAAGAAAAGGCAGCTGGGGAAGTGGAGTGCTGGGCAGGCTTCATCAGGGCTTCCCACCTGGGAAAGAAGGGTTTCTGGCTCGTCCACGCTTATATGTACATACCTCTGGGGAAACCAGTAGCAAAATCTCCGTGACATTTCCCTTGCCCAAGGTTAAGTCTACGCCAGCGAGCGCTGCTCGGAGCGCGTGGCTGCTGTATGCTCAGGAGCGAGCAGGGATGAGGAGCACGGGTGACAAGAAGGTTTGGCCGAAGCATCCCATCAAATCCAGTCAAACTGCTGCCTGGTGCTCCTCTCCTTCCCCTCTCCCACTGCCTTCCCAGTGGCTCCCAGAAAATACCAACCTTTTGCATCATCTGCAGCTCCTCCCGGAGGCACTGCACCTCTTTCTTTACATACTGGAGCTCATTCTCCTTCACCCGCAGCAGCACCTGGGGCAGAGAGGGGGAAGAGGAACCAGAGATGACCTCAGAAAGGCCGTCAGGCCCTGGCGCAAGTGCGATACTGGAAAAGGAAGGAAGGGCCAGGAGGGCTGGGGCAGGAAACGGTGCGAGCAGCCCGGGAGAGCAGCGGAGAGGAAACTTGTGTTACCTGCTTCCTGCACTGGCCCTGCTTGCTGCTCCACCCGGCACCCTCCTCCCACTCCCTTCGAGCCAAAACCACTGTCAGGAAGAGGAGACCTTGGCACAGGGTGGGGATGGAGGCAGCAGGGCGGCTGGGGACACACACACACACCCCCCGTACCTCCAGCTCGCAGGAGCTCCGCTCGTTGTTGTGCAGAGAGCGGTCCCCAGAGCCCCGTGATGAAATAAAGCTTCGCAGCTTCCCGATCTCATCTGAGAGGCGGGTCTGTAGCTCCTGCAGGCAAAGCCAAAAGACGTCAGAGTCGCCACGACACAGGTCTCTCTGCCATCCTGACCCCTCCAGCTGCATGCCAGCCCTACTCCAGCTTAGAAACCAACTTGTAACCCCCTGCCCATAGCTGTTGGCAGCACCTACAACCAGCGAAGAACACACCGTATTTAACACCATAGTTAGGACAAGCCCATCTACAGCCTCTAATGCTTTTTTTTTTTCTTTTTGATGACAAAATACCAGAAAGTATGAAGTACGAACTAATTTTTTAACGAACTAAGTTTTAACAGAGGGCAGGTGCTGTGTGAGGGAGGAACACGCTCTGCGGTCTCTGCTGTCAGGGAAAGCCCTTCTCTTGCCTGGTTTTTCTGGAGGAGCTCCTTCCCCTCCTGCTGACAGCGCTGCAGCGTCTGCTCCCGCTCCTCTGCCTTCTGGGTGAGTTCCCCGATTTCCAGGCATTTTTGGGAATACTGCTCAGAAAGCACCTGCAGCTCCCGCTTCAAGGAATCCACGTCCAACCTGCCAAAGAGGCGCCGGATCATCACCACCCCTCAACCCTCACCAACCTCTGGCCACCAGCATCGGCTTCCTCGCTGTCATGGGCAGCCTCTGCCCACATCAGTCTTTGGCACAAAATAACACTCCCTGTGGACCAAGGCTTCGGTTCCCACCTTCCTGCACACAAGCGTGATGCTTCTAAGAGTTTCAAGCCATGCAGGAGAAATGGAGGAGAAGAAAAATAAAATATAGGGAAAACAGAGGTGCTATAGGGAAAATAGCCAAGCAGGAGATAAAACTTCCCCACCCCACAGCTCCAGCAGCCCTGGCACTCACTGCGGGGCACCCAGCACCACCAGGGAGGGGGCTCGGAAGGTGGCAGGAGGGACAGCTAGGGGGTACAGCTGCAGATGGGGTGTGACGACGCTGGCACAGGGCAGCGGCAACGGGCAAGCAAAGTGCGAGAGGTGTTTTCTTACTGGTGCTGTTTTTGGAGGGCATCTGAGATCGAGCTGCATTGCTGGAAGCTTCGTGTCCTGCCCAGCTCCTTATTCATCTCCTCCCGGTGAGCTTTCTTCAGTGCCTCGATGGCTGCAGAGGGGGACAGTGGGAGATGGGGGATCAGGCTGTGACAGGTCTGGCACATCCGGGGAGACCACACCATGGAACTGGCTGAGCTCTTGCTGCTGCAGGTTCCCAGACCTGTCTTTGCAGATTCCCCTTCCTTCCCTTATGCCCTCAGGGCATGCCCCACCTTCTCCATGCCCCAGGATCATCCCAATGCATCAAATGCTGCCAAGGAGACTAACACTAGCCAGTGTGGGAGCTCTCTGCCACCACTGCCCACCTACAGGAAGGTGCTGCCCCCTCCCACCCATCCACAGAGGCAGGACCCCATTTTTCACAGCATCTTTACTATCCCATCTCCCTCATCAGTCCAAACAGTCCCCACAGCACAGCTCCAAGAAGCACCAAGCTCATGCTTGAAGGAGCATCAGCTTCACACCATCAGGGTCAGGAGTTTGGCTCCAGATGACTGGGATGACTGGTTTCTGGCAAGAGAATGGGGGAGAGGCAGGAGGGACCCAGCGAAGGGGAGGCACAGCTTGGTGTTCTCTCCTACCTGCCGCTGTTGCTGCTGCCTCCTCTGCCAGAAGCCATTCCTTCTCCTGCCGCAGCCGCTCCAGTTCCCGCTGGTGGTGCCTCTGGACCTCTTCCATCACTTGCTGGTGGGATGACTCCATCTCAGCGAGGCTGCGCTCGCAGGCCTCCTGCCGTGCCAGGGAAAGGAGGTGGTGAAGGACCAGAAGGGCAGGAGGAAGGGCTCCAGCCAGGACAGGCACCCGGCTGGGCTGATGTTTGCCTTTGCAAACCTCACCCAAGTCCAGGGGCATTTTGAGAGAAGTGAGATCACTTCCCAGAAGGGTCCTCTTCTGAAAGTGAGGTGGCACTTTTATCACTGAACGCAAGCATTTGACAGGGTCGTACATCTTGCAAACCCCTTGAGCTTTGCAGAGGAAGAAACATTCCTCTTGCTCTTCTTAAAACTGAAGCAGCCAGACAGAAACGTCCCTCGGGGGCCAAGAGCTGTGGGAATAGCGCACCTGACAGCCCCATCCAGACCCTCCACCAGGCTGCGCTGCCTGGCTAGAGGAGGTAACAACTGGGCACCACATCTTGGCTATCTGCCTTTTAAATGAAGCAGCATCCCCTGGAATCAATGAAAAACGAGCCTCTTCTGAAAAGCGATACCCTACACTTCTCTGTGGCCCGATGCAGGCTGCAAAGAACCCTCCTGAAAGCCTAAGGGTTAGGGATCCTCCTCACCTTTCTGACAGCTCTGAGACCAAAGAGATGGATCTTTCAACGCTGAGCGCTGTGGTGAACTGGTGTTAAAGCAAAGCAGAGCGGTTCCCACCCCAGAGCTATGCCTCTGCTCTCCCTCCAGATGCCGGCAGCACCGCCCCAAACCCCTCAGGAAGGATTTGTTCACCACTGAACCATGCCAGAGTCTGATTTTAAAAAGCCAGGGCCTCCGAGACATCAGCAGAGAGCCAGGAAGCCTTCGTGTCCCCCAACAGCCCCTTTCTGTCCTGTTCCTTCTGCCAGTACTAAGGCGAAGGCCGATAATAAGTGCGTGCAGCACACCGTGGGAATGCAAGTCCTTGCTGGCTACTCCTCCCTGCTGAGATGAGGAGAGCTGGGAAGCTTCACAGAGCGATCAAAGGAGAAGAAAAGGCAAGGGATCAATTTGGTGATCAGTTCACGGACTGGCCGCAAACCATGGCAGATTGAGAGGGAACGAGCCCTTTGGGGAAGCGCCAAGTTTGGCCTCAGATGTGTAATGCTGGCCTTTTAAGCTGAGTTATTAAGAAGATAAGGTGCCATTCCTCCACACTCCTTTGGCTTTTTTCTTTTTGTTTGTTTGTTTTAACCATAAATAGGCCTGTGAGCTGTAAATATTAAATCAAGATGACAGAGAGACTGTGAAGTGGCTGGGCTGGGCACCACAGGGCTTGTGGGTTTCTCTATCTGGGCTAGGTACAGCCAGGTCACTGCAACAGCCTTTGCCAGCCCCAACTTCCTTCCCCCTCCGGTGTCTTTCAACATGTAGGGTACCTCCTGAAATCCCCATAGCGTAGTAGAAGAGAAGTTTCCCTGCAGGAAACCCCTGTGGGATGTGACCCCTCTTGCTTTGGACAAGCCCGTGGAAGGGGAAAATAAACAAACAAAGAGAAGTGAGAGGCTGAAGTGTGAGCAAACTCTGCTTTCCAGGCTTTCCCACGTGCTGTCCCAGCAAACCAACAGGCTGTGCTGTCAAAGTGACCTTCAGGGCTCGGGCAGCTCTAGCTGGGACTGAAGCTCCCCAGGGCCCGACGGACTGCTTTTAACAAGGGATTCGGGAGCCCATTAGCAAGAACAACATGTGGTGAGCTGCAAACTGCTGGGAACATGTGGGCAGCTCAGCAGGAAGCTGCTGACCCTCTCCTGAGCTGGGGGATGGCTTAGCAACCCAACCCAGCCCCACCCAGCCCAGTCTGGGCCAGCATTGTGCCCGTGCACAAAGTGGGGCACAGATCCTGCACCTCTCCCCTAACTCTCCTCCTCCCCATTTATACTTTGTCCCCTTTAAGGACAGGCAGCACGCACCAGCCTTTATTTAATTAACATTGATTACACGTGGGGCCAGTTTAGGGTCACCAACAGCAACCCAGTGATTAGCAAGTACCTGCTCGGTAATGAGCTGAGTCCAACCATTTCCCAGTTTGGGACTGGGAGCAACCCTACCTAGGGTCCTACGTCCAGCACCCCGCTCACCTGTGAGATGTACCCGCGGGGCACGTGGCCCTCTCCCTGGGATTTCACCGCCTCCCGAAGGCTCTCATTTCTGGCCCGGCAGGACTCCAGCTGTGCCCGCAGTGACTGGACCTGCACCAGGGAGGGGAGAGAGATGCTCAGCCAAGGGTGGAAAATGACACGGCCAACCAATGTGCCACATCCAAACGCTGGGCTTAGGGATGGAAAGGACCATGAATGGCCAACAGAGACGTCTGCTTCCCACAGGAGTGGCAGCCTGCCCAGGGAGCAAACTGGCAAAGTCAGTCTCAGCCTGGTAAGTGCTAGCAAGGAGGAGAGATGTCCAAACTTCCAAAAGTGGATCTGTGCCGGAGGAAGCCGTCGTTGTCTGTGTAGCTGGGATGACAGAAAAGTGCAAAGCTCCTTTCAAAGGCTGGCAGGTGAGGCACTTGCAGGCTTGGGAACAGCCAGAGAAGAGAGGCTGCGGACGTACTCCCAGGAAACACAGACTCCATGCAAGCAGTGCCATGAACCAACCTATCCTGGACCAAAACGTGGCCTGGGGAATTTCTGCAGGCATGTGAGAGCAGGTCTCTGGCCTCGCATTACCTAGTTGCAAGAGTTTCCACGCACTCAAGAGGTCACAAATGGAGCCAGTAAAAATTAATATCTCTCTGCACCTCTGCTGTGCTCTTCTGCAGAGCCTTCTACTGCCAGCGACCACACTAAGGGGCCGCTAGAACCCCAGTTTCAGAGAGGAAGGATGCTCTTACCTCCTTTTTCAGCGCTTCATTGGTGTCCCCGTGGGCCCCCTTGCTCTGATTCAGCAGTGTTGTCAAGGGCACCCGCCGCGAGTCCTTCAAGGGCAGGCGTTCCAGCTCCAGCCACTTCTTCTCTATCTCCTCATTCAGCCGGCTCCGCTGGTCCTCTGAAAGCCGGGGAGAGGGGAGGTCCTGCTCCCCCACCTTCCGGGAAGAGTCTCCTGCTGGGCCATCGCTATTTGGGACCTTGCTGTCAGGGGTCTCAAACCATTTCCGTCTCTCCTCTGAACGGGCAGCCAGATCCCGCTCCAGCTCCTCGTGCTTGGCAGTTCGGTCGGAGATCTTCAAGCTCCCTCTCGTCCTCTGCGGGGAACCCTGATTCCCAGGGTCCTGTGGCAAGGGAGACAGCTCCACGTAGTCAAAGGCATGGTGCTGCCCATCTGCCTTCCAGTGACTGCCCTTCGAGTTCCCTTCAGAGCCTGAGCTCAGCCGCTGTTGCTCCTCCGTCCGGAGTGAGCCCTTCTGGGGGACACAGTTACGGAAGTTCTCCTTATCACAGTCAGAAAGCCTGAAAGCAGAGCAGCAGCTGGTGAAGTAGAGGCACCATGTGGGAAAGGATGCCGGCAGAGGCACCACCAGCTGCCCAAGGCTCAGCCCTCGCTCAGCCCAGACCTACAAAACCCCACCCTGACCACAGAGCTGAGCCTGTAGCATCCCATCCCTCGGGACAATGGGTTCCTCCACAGGACAAGGAGGATTCGCCCCAGTTCCAGCCACGCTGGTAGAGAAACCAGGCTAAACTGGTGTGGTAGGGCAAAAAGAAGGTGGAAGAGTGGCAGCCGGAGGGCAGGGCTGATCTGGGAGTGGCCAGATTTCCAGAGGGGCCTTCCTGGTCCCCTGCCTGCCAGGGGAGAGGGGCAGTAAGAGGGGGAAGAGAAGCAGCACAGGGCAGCTCTTACTTGGTGACATCCGGAGCACTGACTGGGCGCACATTCTTCCTCAGGGCCTCGATCCAGTTGCGCCGGATGCCCGAGGTCATTGCTGAGAGGGTGAAGACGGCATCCTTTGTCTGCAAGAGGGAGGTGACAGTGGCCGCCTCAGTGCCCAGCCGAGATGCAAGCAGTTCCCACTTGCTCCCTGAGACCCACGGGCACCCGCTCACATGGGCAACAGCCAGTGTTAGAGAGGCCACCCGCTGTCTCAAAGACTCTTGGGGACAGATGGAGGGGTGGCAGTGGACACATGCTCTTTGCAGGGAAGCCTACTACACATCCTCCATGAGAGCATCTCCAAGCAAAGGCAAAAGAAACTTTGCTGGCTTATTTGGCCAAATGTGAGCTGGTGCAATCCGGCCATTTAGGTGCGGAGAGCTGAGCACCAGCACTGGGGTACAACAGCAGGCCACAGGGAAACCCAGACTGTAACGTGCCAAGCTCTGCACACCCACAGAAACGATGTTTTTTATGCTGCCTTGGCAGCCACCTCCTGCTGCTAGGAGAGGGTTGTACTAGGGCCAGATCCAGGGTACATGTTGTTACTCAGAGCATGGTCAGTCAGGCTACACCGAGATCTGCAGCGCTCACCACTCCCTCCCTGTGGCTCTAGAGAAGCTGCCTTGGCCAACGGGTCAAGTAAACTCCTGGCGTTTAGCGTGGCTCCTGGGCCGCTTCCAGCACAGCCTTCAGCCAGCCCTGCAAAGCCTCCTCCTTCCCCTGCAGGCAGGCAGCACTCATGTCCGTGAGCCACCTACTCACGTCCTCCCACGTGCCACCAACCAACCCTGCCAGGACACAGTCTCTCAGCTTGTCTCTCAGCAGAGGGAGGGAGCACTCATTCCCACCCAGCGTCCCTCGGTGCTGCTGCCCCACACCCACGCAGTGCTGGACACTCACGTGTATCTGGAAGCCGTAGTTGCGCTGCACGGCAAACTCTGTCACGTCTGTGCAGAAGCGGAGGTCAATTTCTCCATCGAGGTCATCAGCCTGCAAGCACAGCCACCCGCTGGGACACGACCGCAAACCCAGCTTTGAAAAAGCCCCCATCACCTGCCGGCACCCGAACCAAACCACAGGCTGCCTCTGCCTCCGCCCCACAGCTCTCCAGGAGCCAGTCTCAGCTCTCTGGCACAGCAGGTCCTCTTTTATCCTGAGGGGCAGCCAGCAGCATGGATAAAGAGTGTCAGAGATGCTCAGCCACTTCTTCTCACCTCTCACCACTGAACAGTTGTCCCCCCTCAGACTTTGCCACCCCACCGGCCCACCTTCAGACACCCATCCTCTTCTTCGCCGCTTGGCAAAGAACGGCTCGCCACCTCCGGAGCCTTTCTAGAGCTACATCTTCTGCCAGGAGCGTGCTGGTCATGCCAGGGCTGCGCTCCTCTCCCCCTGGCTGGGAAGGAAGGGAGGGCTGGGAAAGGCTGGCCGTGCTTACCTCCTCCGCGTTCGAGTCCCGGTAATACCTCAGGCTCGAGTCGGTCAGCACGAACCAGTGTTTCTTCCACTGCAGGCAGATCGGGCACAGCAGGGAAGGGAAGACAGGAGGGAAATGGATATGCAGTTACCAGGGGAAGCGTAGGAACAGGGAGGGATGCTCTGTGTGGTGACCCCTCAGCCTCCTCTTCCCCCTCCTCCACATCCCTTCCAGCTCTGCCTCACACCCCTCAGCTGGGAGAGGGGTGCTGGCTGTACCTCCATGCCCACGCACGGAGCGAGGCACCTCTGCCAAAGGCTTCTCCACCGCCTCTCCCAGCGGGAGTGATCTCCACGAGTGAGGGGGAAGGAAATCAGCTGCCTGAGCGATCTCTAGAAGCAGGGGGTAGGAGAAGAGGCAGATCCCCACCTCTGGCTTACCTCTCCCGGCTCATCCAGGATGGACATCCATCCCTTTTTGAAATTCAGGAGGTCTGGCTGGAGAGGAAAGAAGATAACAGAAGTTTACTGCTTTGGAGCAACCCACAGAAGGGCTTTTCGTGACAGGGGGTGGAAAGTGAGTCCTCAGTGGCAGAATGACACTGGGAAAAGCCTGGCATTGCTCTCAGGGAACTCAGGGGGGTGTAGGACCTGGTGGTGAAGGAGAACTGGATTTAGCTCTCCAGAGCAGGCAGTCATTCCTGTAAGAGGGAACAGGAGATAAGGAAAGTGGTTTAAAAAAAAAAAAAGAAAGGAAAATATGCAGCAGCAGGGAGGTTTCCACAAGGTGCCTCGAAGGTATTTGTTCAGAGAGGAGGGGGCAGGGAGAAGGAGAGCGGGCAAAGGGGAGTGCTCCACTGCTACCTACGGGGTCTGCCTCAGAGACTGAGGCAAAGTCACAAAGAAGCAGACACGCCTTGTCCAAACCCTGGCCATCTGTGCCCCAGAGCTATGTCCCTCCAGTAACTTCACCGCCAGTCATTCGCTAAAGAGAGGGGTAGCTCTCTGCAGAACAGCCCTCACCGCAGATACACAGGAGGCAATTCAACAGCTGTGAAAACAGGTTGCCTTTAAATGATGTGCTCCAGGGTAGGGATGAAATCAGAGTCACAACCAGAACTTGACTCTCTCCAAGACTCGACCCTCTCCAAGGCTCAGTCCTCTCTGAGATTCTGGAGGCTTCTCTTACCCAGTTCCTTCTGCTCCTTCCCACTGCAGAGCCTGCCCTCTGCTCAGCCTCAGCCACATCTACCAAAGTCGAGGATGAACAGAGATCACCCAGATGATCCCGTGCTAGAAAGAAGTTTCCCCCCGCTCCCCTCCTCCTCACCTCATGACACTGCTGTGGCATCCCAACCAGTTTATCTCCTTCCCAAGGTGAAGCAACAGAGAGCTGACTCAGGGGAACCTCTCTCCCTAGCTCTGCCCTCAGCCAAACAGGCTAGAGCTGGTCCCTCCTCCCAGCCCTGCTGGCTCCAGAGCGGTTGCACCACCAAATAATTCAGCCCAACACCTCTTCTCCCCAGGAAGCCAGAGTTTGCTGATCTGCCCCTTCCTCTGCAGCAGAACCAGGTGGGGGACAGTGCTGGTGACAGTGCCAGAGCTGGACCTCCCAGTGGTCTGCACCACACCTGCCAGCCCTGGGCAAGCGACCAGCGGTCCCCACGTGCCACAACCACAACCTAAGACTGAGCTGATGAGAAGGGGTGGCTTGGCAAGCCAATGGCCACTCTGCACTCCCTGATCAAGCCCGGTGGCCAGTTGTGGCTGCCCAGCAAGCCCAGCTCCTTGTCCACTCAGCTGGGCTGAGCCTTCTCCTTTCACCTCCCAGAGCTGAAGCTCTTGTGTTCCACCCAAGGTTTACGGGGTGGCAGGAGCGGAGTACGTGCCAGCCTGCCCTGGAACTCCAGCTATTGGTTTGAGCAGGCGCGGCGAGGCCTGCCAAGGGGAAGGTCATCAGCTGCTACGGCTTCAGGCCTGGCCAGAAGTGTCCCCAAGCTGCCTGGGAAGGGAGAGAAACCAGAGCAAAAGGGCACGGGGGGGTTCCCACGCCTCACCTCCCACCAAGATGATGGGTGCTGCCAGCAGCTGGGAGGTGAGGGGGACGCACACATCCCTATCCCTAAGGACCTGGACGTCACGTCAGCCCTCCTGCCACACTGAAAAAGCACCCTGAAAATTAATTCTTTCCTTGTGGCAGCAGCTCCACCCTTTTTCCCGTTATCCCTTCCAATCCGGTGACTTCAGCTCCGGCTCCAAACTGGGAGCGGCGAGAGGGAAGGAAAGGAGGCAAAACGTCAAAGCACAGCCTCCCTCCCTCCCGGACGCATGTGCTCTCGGCAGAAGAGAGCCGGGCAGGCTCCGTGGTGGCAGGAAAACAATACAGAGAGAGAGAGGGAGCAAGAGGATTCCTGGCTGGGGCCGTTGTACGCATCAGCTGGGTCTTGTCTTATTGAGGATTTACAATTCCGAAGCATTAAATGCCAAAATTATGAACAGCAACGGGATGTACGCTGCTGGGAAAACCAGCAACAAAGTCCTTCCAGAACTACTGCCCCCCAACGCAGCACCGGGGCCAGAAAATCCCCCGAAGGGTTTCTTCCAAGTGGGTGAATTGCACAGGGCTTTTGTTTTGCCTGCCAGCCCTGTTTTCCCTGCCACCACCAGATGCTGAGCCACAGCTCTGGAATTGGCTTTGAACTATTCTTTTCATAGCAGGGCTGGTACTGTAGGAAGAGGCATCAGTTGATGCACAAATGGCTTAGTCACTTTTGTCCCCAACCTCGCTAGCTAATCCAGCTTCCTCATCCAGCATAAAGAGCTGGGGATAATGGCAGAGAAGACAGCGGGGTTCAAACCAAACCCCCCATCCAGAGGAAACAGCCCAGCAGGGGGAGGAGGAAGCGTCCAGGAAAGCTGAACTGCTGGGAGAGATCCGGATGCCAGAGATGCAAGGATGCAACAGGATGCACCCCTGCCAAAGTGCACGGCCCTGCAGCGCAGCTCAGGTCTGCAGACGGCAAGGCTTCAGCTTGGGAGGTGGTAGCAGCAGTTTTGCCTGGTTGCATCCGTACCTGCCAGAGTTATATGTTCAGCCCCGCAGCTGGCCAGGTAGAGGTACCGGAGGGGGTCCCAAGCAGCCAGGGACATAGGTGACATCTGGAGTACTGGCTTACAACAGCAGGTTAAGGAGAGGCAGCTGCCTGCTCTGCCTGAAGAAGGGCTACAGGGGAGGTGATAACAGCCTGCAAGTATCTGAAGAATGTAAACACCAAAGAAGGAAAGGGAATGGGGTGGGAGCGAAAGAATGACTCCCTGGTGGTACAGAGGAGCTGGGATGGAGAAGTGCAGGAGAAGAGGCTGTGGCAGGCTAAGAAAGATCGGTGTCTGGGAGGAGGGATGGCACTGTCAGGTGTGCTCCTTCTATTGCCAGCCTTTGCCATTGCGGTGCCTCCTGCTCTTCCCGCTGCCAAAAGCTCCTCAGGACCCTCGGTCCTGGAGTGCTGCTTCCTTTCACCTCTGAGAGACAGCACACGGACTCTCGGCCTCCCAGAAAGCAACGTCTCCTCCAAAAAGGGAACCCCCTCCGCAAGGCGCAGGCCTAAGGCCAAAACACAAAGCAAAACCACTCTAGCTCAGTCTGGTGGAAACAAAACCGCTCCCAAGGTGGAGCACGGATGGAGCTTCCAAATCTATACGTGCCGCGAAAGCAAGCGGACAACCGGCTCTCCCTTTCCCACCACCCCCATGCAAAACGCTGTTGGGCCTGGCCTGTCACCTCCATTACCCTGCTCTGCTCACAACAGCCTTCCTCTCGGGGCCGGCAGCCATCCGCACCGAGGAAGGCTGGCCCCAAGGGTGGGATGCTCCCTGCCTCCAAACCGCATCTGGTTCCCGCAGGGAGCGGGAGCTCCCCACGCCCGGGGGATGCGGATTTCGCATCCGACTGCGGTCATCGGTGCGGTGAGGTCGGCAGGCCTCAGCCCGGTCCACGCTTCCCCGCAGCGGTGCCGATGCCTCAGTAGGTGGGGTCGCGCCTGCAGCTAACGAAGCGTCTCTACCGAGCGGCCACCGGGAGCCCGGCGGTGACGAGGAGGGGAGGCTGGAGGTACCGAGCCTCGGCCGCAGCCTCGGATACCCGCCGGGGCAAGAGCACCCCCGGGGGCCGAGGCTCCCGGTGCGGGGCAGGGAGCGGAGGGACCCGGGGGAGGCGGTGGCTGACAGCCGGGGGTCCCGCCGGTCCCCGCCCCGTCTCAGCCCCGCGGGGTCACTCCGCGCACCCCCGAGGCCCGGCCGAAGGGGAAGGAGAGCGGCTGGGTGAAGAAATCCCCTCCCCGCGATCCCGACCCCCGCGGACCGGTCCCGACTCACCGTCATGGCGGGGGCGCTGCGGCCGGCGACGGGGCCGGGGCCGGGGTCGCAGCGGGTCCGAGCGTTGGCAGCCAGGGCGGCTTCAGCGGCCGGGCGGCTTCCGCGGCCCCACCATACCCGC